>CAJHNH020002005.1:0-72500 GCA_905116865.2 Candidula unifasciata
AAAGGGATATAACAGAAATATTGTCGGCGAAGTCGTTCCAGTCAATGCATTTTAAAGAGTCAGCCGGGTATTATATTTCCACGCGCCAGCTCACTGGGTGGCACGAACTGACCCTCAAGACAATTCTAAAGCCATTACAGAGAGATGGCTGGAGTCAATTCAAGAAAGGCTGAAGTTTTCATGGGCCAGGAAGGTTGTGGCGACAGTGTGAAGAGGTTTGTGGTTTGTCTTGGCCATAAGCTCTCAGGCTGAAATGTAAAACAACCTTGTAGCAGTAGTCGTTTCTTGATGCGGTTGTCTCTCCGCCAGATCTGACCAATGTGTGGACGTTTTTTATTATTTTATTTCAAAAAGGTGCAAAAAAAAACAGAAAACAAAAGGGAAAAAATCAAGAACGAGTCGTTTAATTTATCATAGTTTGTAAATTTGTTATAGTTTATTGCTGCTGTTATTGTTATTGTTTTCTTCCTCCTTTTTCTTCTTATTATTCTTATTCTGCAAATGTTACACCATCCAACTCAGCGGTTCTCAACCTGCCATCCGCGACCGTTTTTGAGTGTTGGTCGAACGACCCTTTTACAGGGGCCGCCTAAGACCATCAGAAAACACATATTCATTGAAGTCACGAAGGAAAATAATTGTTTGAGGGTCGCCACAACATTAGGGAACTGAATTAAAGGGTCGCTACAACATGAGGGAACTGTATTAAAGGGTCGCCACAACATGAGGGAACTGTATTAAAGGGTCGCCACAACATTAGGGAACTGAATTAAAGGGTCGCCACAACATGGGGAAACTGTATTAAAGGGTCACCACAACATGAGGGAACCCACTACAACATTAGGGAACTGAATTAAAGGGTCGCCACAACATGGGGAAACTGTATTAAAGGGTCACCACAACATGAGGGAACTGTATTAAACGGTCACTACAACATGAGGAACTGTATCAAAGGGTCGCCACAACATGAGGGAACTGTATTAAAGGGTCGCCACAACATGAGGAAACTGTATTAAAGGGTCACCACAACATGAGGGAACTGTATTTAGGGTCGCCACAACAGGAGGGAACTGTATTACAGGGTCACCACAACATGAGGGAACTGTATTAAAGGGTCGAGGCTTTGGGAAGTTTGAGAGCTACTGACCGAAGTCAATGCCAGCGGCAGGGCAGATAATCATCATCATTCATCGTTTGTGCCGTGACAGCCAGACAAGTTAGTCTGGTAGTCTTAGTTTCAGCTTCATAGCAAACGGGTCGCCCCATCTTTGCTCTGCTCCTGTGCCAGCGAAAAACACTCAGAATGTCTATCACAGTCCCTTGTGGAAAGATTGACAGACTGCTGTCTCAGCATATCTAGCATACACTCGCATTAACGCCATCCGAAGTGCTAACACAAACAGTCCAACATTAGAAATGTAGTTCATCATTGATGATAGCAGAACTTGTCGTCAACAGATCAGCAGTTGCCCGCGCGATCAATTTTAATACGGGTCCCGCCAGCATTGCACGGCCGGCATCGCGCCATTTTCTGAATCTACATTCACACCACGTTGGTCACAGTCGAAAAACATTCCAAATGCAATCCGCAGCTCACAGGGTCACGCCATGCATTCAACTCAGAAGCTGGGCGACGAAACTATATCCAGTCTACAAATGGAGCAAAACTACTTCGGCCACCGTCCGGCAGAAGCAAAAAATTTGCCTCCGCTCCGAACAGCGCCGCTGTCTAGCGTCCATTTTAACCGGAAGTCAGCCAGACAAGTTAGTCACCAGTGGTGTTGTGAAGCGCCCGTACAGCGGCAAAACTCTCGAGTTCTACCGGACTGAAGGAAACTTACACTCAGGACCGGAGTAACCATAGGCACCCTAAGCTCGTGCTTAGGGCATCAGAAAAAGAAGGGGCCTGCGGAAATGCTCAGTAGCTTTGGCGCTAAGCGTTTGTTTTCTCTGTTGTAAGTATATTTCCACACACAAAAAAACATCAGATCATCAGCATAACAAGGCAGGCTGAATACCTCATCTCTATTATGTTATCCTAAGTTATGTTATCACAATCGACGTCACTGCACATTGTGCTTTCCCGTGAGTGCTAAGTCCTCTGAGGCAGCAGCCACTCCAAGGAACTTCTACTAATTGTTCCCAAGAGAAGCTGGTTATGTTGTCTCCTATCTCGGCTTCCAAAACGACATGGAGGGGCTTCACCATACTCTGCTTCCTTGTCCCTAAGTATAGAAGCAGATGTCTTACGTAAGATTTGTCGGAGAATCTGATCAAAGACTTTGCAATATAAAAAAAAAACACTGAAGTAGGAAAAAACATTTCAAATATAACAGTAGAAATAACAAAAATATACATTATTTTTCTACCTTTCTGTAAGTTTTTTTTTTTTTGTTTTTTTTTTTTTCAATTTAAATAAATATAATATTACTGTATAGTTTATTATTGTTTAAATTGTGAATTAAAAATGGGAGCATCAGTTCTGTCTAAACAAATGAGCCAACTACATTTCAAGTAACCATTTACATTTCCTTCCTGGTTTGCATTGGTATCCACAATGCTCTCAAGATGAGTTGGGGGAAGGGGTGCAAAGGCTATTCAACTGGTCATTTAAATGTTCAATGTTGAATAAAGGACCGACATCACAGCACTCGGGACATTTCCATAAGTGCTCAGTCACCATCTTTAGCAGCAAGCGAAGAGTTCCAATTCCGCTGGTACCAGTAACTGTCTGATTGTATATTCGTCTCATCCTTCTCCTGGGTGTTATGCGTCGGACAGATCCCCTGGTAACTCCTCGCAGCGCCATTCTCCTCAGACCGTAAGGATTCATCTGCGCCTCCGCACTGCCTCCGCACAAATTGGCCCTCACAATATCTACTTCGTCATACATCAGTTCACCACCAAGTGGTGCAGAGCCAGCTTACCTATCTGCCTGCTCATTTCCTAACACACGGCATGATCTGGATACAATATCCACAGGATGCTAACTACCTAGGACCTCTGAAGTAATGCATGCCAGTTCTCACAGTTCTCAACATGCTCTGTAAGTCAGTTACAATCACGGCATGTGTGTACAGCTGATTCTCAAACCAGCGGAAGGCAGCAGAAACTGCCTTCACCTCCATTCTCAAACTAGTCGTTGTGATAGCATATGAAAGGCTTTGCTGCACTGGGCGACGTCCATTCGCCTTTGCCATGAACCCCCATGCACTTCGTCTGCCTTTCAACATAGAGCCATCTGTATAGATAATCACATCACTTGGGCGAGAATTGTCATGAATCTTTTGTTGAACTTCTGATTCTGCAGCACCAGCTGGCCAGTCTCTGCACTCACGACCTAAAGTGATTAGAACCCTGAACTAGCCTGAAACTTGTTCGGACACCTTGACCCACTCCTCTCCTCGCTTAAATTTATCAAGCCTGCATAAATCTCATTGTGTCTTCAGCCTGCGTCATCCATTACATTCCTCTTTTCAGTCTGTGACCCTAAGCTCTATCCAGGGCTTTATGCACTGTTCTATTGAATCGTTTTACATCTGTTACTGAATCGTTTTTCATCTGTTATATTTCGAAGAAAGAGAGCATACATGTTTATTCCTGTCGTTTGTTTATAAGTCATTATGATTTAATTACAATAGTATCTTCTCCTTTTACACTTACTGCATTTAGTAGATTAATCTCCCCCTCACCTCCCTCTTTTGAAACATTACTATTGTCACACAGCCGAACCGTCAGTGGCGTCGCGTGAGCGAGCGATAATAACAACAGAACTTTTAATCGAACTGTGGCGAGCGCGACCGAACATTAACGATTAAACGGGCGGAGTATTCACGCCAGCAGTATGTCTTGGCGCCTGAATCCCTTACAGATGCTCCACCTCCTCGCTGTCGGCTGCTGCCATCGATGTTCACCTCCCACTAGGACTGTCACTTGGCGACCTTCCCCATTGGTCACTGGTTCCATGGATCGCGGTTTTGGTGACAGACCAGAGGGGATCACCTTGTGGTGTGAGGGATGAATGACATCTGGTGAATTCCAAGCGAGCCAGCCGATTATCAACCAGATTCTCTTTTATAACTGGCTGTAGCAATCAGGACACGACTGAGTCACTGCTGCCGTTGTTTCAACGAAAATTGTTCCGTTATTCGACTTCAGAGTACATCTAGGTTTTTAAAATTGTTTCTAAAAATCATTAATACTTAATACGAAATAAAAAAAAAATAAAAAAGGAAGTAATTGATGTGTCTATGGTGATAGAAGTTGGAAAAGCACGAAGCAGGACCTTACATCTCCCTCGACACCCTTAGTGGTAGAAGAAGAAGATTATATTTTTGTGATTATTTCAGACAACTCGTCTAATTAACAAATGCCGCATTATAATCACCCTGAAGGAAAAATCTATAGTACGTAATGACTGTATTACAGTATATTTATTGTTTCGCTCTTATGTTTTTCAATACTTGTTCATAAAACCAGAACTGGATATACTTTTGTTGGTTGTGTTTTTCCAAAAGCAGCTTTTAATATACAAAATACACTGTATAATAAACTGTGAAAACAATTTTATAACGTCAGAACCGAGTCTGTTAGAATATTCCAAATACCAGAATCGGTTTTCATTATTTTTTTTGTCGTGATCAAGTTTTATAATACCCAAAACAATACAAAAGGGCAAACTTACACACACGAATTAAAACTTTCAATGTCATAAATCATATTTGCAAATGAAGAACAGCATTTATATAAACAATGAAAAGTGTGTGTGTATGTAAAAGACAAAGAAACACCAGCATCGGTTTAAAAAAAATAAATAACAGATTTCCTTAATTATTATATCCACTGACTATCTGGCAAATGTGAATTCTTAAACAATCATAATTGGCAACTGCCATTCATAGTTGAGACATCTCTAGAGCTAAATTATATTATTAATAAAATTATAAATAATCTGTTGACAATCCGCGTTAAGGAAAAACACTCATTTGAATGTGATTGTCTCTTACAGCAAAAACACACACAGAAGAACACATATTTTAATGTGATTACAGCAAAAACACAAATATAAAACTGTTTTCCGTTGTCAGTCTGAACTACGGAACTAAAGAATGATTAAGTGACCAGAGAGAGAGACAAGAGACAGCAGTCCGAAATTACGTGATCACCGAATGACCACAAACAGCTGTTGGAAATCGGAGATTGTACCAGACGATGAGCAGAACTGGTAGCTGAAGGCTACTTCTGGAGACCGATAAATAAATCAGCCCAGCACCATATGTCTACAAACATGTCCGTCAGTGGAGGTCAGCCGCAAACCCTTCTTCGGTGAGTACTCGTGTGGCGTGTGGGTTAAATTCGATATTTACCTGGGTTTTGATAAGTTAAAAAAATTTTGTTGTCATGGAGGCGGGAAAGGAGAGTGGGGGGGGGGGGGGGGGGGGGGGGGGACTCACCGCGGAGTCAAATTCAAAAATTAATTTAAGATAAACAAGATAAAAACAACTGCCTGAAAATTAAAGTGTTAAGGGAATTGTATGTTTGTGTGTAAATGCATATGCGTATGTATGTGTATATATGCGTGTGTGTGTTCGTACGTAACTGAATACACTGAGCTATGACTAAGAAGCTCACCAAGGAAGGAAAGAAGGAAAAAACAACTTTATTACATAATAACAATCGAACGTTTCGGTGAAAGCATTTATCGACAAACACTACAACATGCTTGCTTGTTGTATCCCACCAGGACATCACACAAGCGATGAACACACGGTGACACAAAGTGCCACCATGTGGATGAAGATCCCCCGTGGAGAGGTCCCAGAAACCCCTTTGAGCCGTTATGGCCATATTCGCCGCCCATCTTTATTCAGGGCCCCCGGCAAAAAGTCAGGGTGGGGCTTTACGTAACGACAAATTGCATCCCACAAGGGGACCACGTTATGAGTACCAAGCACTACAACAGCAAGCGACGGGCGTCAAGGCGCGTACGTAAGAGAGTAGACTTCACTTATTATAATTTGAATTCATTATTTTTATTGTTATTATTACTATTGTTATTATTATTATTATTATTATTATTATTATTATTATTATTAATATTATTATTATTATTATTACCCCGATCCCTTGCCTTAGAACTGTTACATTATCACATACTAGAGTAATGTTGAGAGTTTTCTGCCGTGCGCAGAAACCGAGCTTTATTGCTTTTCCTTGTAAACTACAAAATCTAAAGATAATTTTACCTGCGACTACAAGAATAACTTTCACACACACACACACACACACACACAGAGAGAGAGAGAGAGAGAGACATACACACACATACACACACACAGACATACACACAGATACAAACACGTGCTAATCACACGAGCAAATAGTACATATTTATACATATTATATAATCACTATCGACGTCGCTGCATACTGGGCAGGTCACCAGCATCATCGTCGTCAACACCATCTCTCATCATAATCTTACATCAAGGCTAACGCTATTGAACATACTACGACTACCACCACCACTACCACTATCACCAGCAACACTGCCACCACCATGATCACTGCCACTAGCATCCTCACTCCTGCCACGACTACCACTATCACCAACAACATTGCCACCAACAACATTGCCACCAACAACATTGCCACCAACAACATTGCCACCAACAACATTGCCACCAACAACGTTGCCACCAATAACATTGCGACCAACATCATTGCCACCAACAACATTGCCACCAACAACATTGCCACTAATAACATTGCCACCAACAACATTGCCACCAACAACATTGCCACCAATAACATTGCCACCAATAACACTGCCACCAACAACATTGCCACCAACAACATTGCCACCAAAAACATTGCCACCAACAACATTGCCACCAACAACATTGCCACCAACAACATTGCCACCAACAACATTGCCACCAACATTGCCACCAACAACATTGCCACCAACAACATTGCCACCAACAACATTGCCACCAACAACATTGCCACCAACAACATTGCCACCAACCAGCCACCATCACTCACCACTACCTCACCACAACATTGCCACCAACAACATGCCACCGCCACCAGCCACCAACACATTGCCACCACCATGATCACTGCCACTCTCTAGCATCCTCACTCATTGCCACCACTCGTCACGACTACCACTATCACCAACAACATTACCACCAACATCATTGCCACCAACAACATTGCCACCATCACTACCACCAGCATCCTCACCACCCCTACCACCATCACCAACAACACTGACACCACCGTGAACACTACCACCAGCATCATCACCACCAAAACCATCACTAGTACTAGCATCCTCGTCTTCTGCACTTCGGTTCTGCTCTTTACCTCCAGTGGAGAATAGGCCCTCAGCGAGCCACGTCTTCCTGACCTTTGCTAAAGCAAGCAGCTCGTTTCATGTCATCACAGTCCTCATTTACCTCCCCCACCTCTCTCTCTCTCTCTCTCTCTCTGTGTGTGTGTGTGTGTGTGTGTGTGTGTGTGTGTGTGTGTCTACCTTTATTTCTATGCCCCTATGGGTTCTACTGCAAGGACATTCAAGTTATATTGTTCTCAGGTTGTCTCACCATGTGTCTTGTTCATAGTCAGCGTCTTCTTTCACCTCTGAATTGAAAGGAATGTGTTTAGTTGTTTCCTGAAGCTCCACACCAGTGATTAAGATATACAATTGAATTCCCTCTATTCTGGTGTATATATCTCAGTCGTCCCCATGTGGGAAGCAATGTTTCGTTATTTGAAGCCCCACCTTGGCTTTTGACGGGGGCCTTGAATATAGCCGGGCCATAAATATGGCCAAACGGCTGAAAGGGGTTTCTTGGACCTCTTCTCGGGTGATTCTCATCCGCATGGTGGCACTTTGTGTCAGGAGGTGTTAATCGCTTGTGTGATGTCCTGTGGTAGAGTACAACGAGAGAGAGAGAGAGAGAGAGAGAGAGAGAGAGAGAGAGAGAGAGAGAGAGAGAGAGAGAGAGAGAGAGATTCTGCACAGGTACCATGAATAAGTCCGCAGTTTAGCAGTAATCGGTTAGGTTGTTGTCCACTTTGAACAGCAGTCCTGATTTTATATTAGAGCTTATTTAAAGTTAAGGGCTAGTTCGGGGTCTGCGTAGTCTTAAGGCATGGTGGCCGCCTCAGGGGCTAGAGGTTGCGGGTTCAATCCCCGGTAAGGGCTGGGATTTTTCACGTGGACTTGGACTTCTACTAATTCCACCTGGTCTCAGGGTAGTGAGATTGGACGCCCGTGTGCACGTAAACATTCTTCAACAGTTGGAAATTGAAAAGAGCAGCCTAACCGCGCTGCTCGGATAAAATTTGGAGTTAATAATCTACCCATAGTATTTCACAATCCTCGCCGGTGCTACAGAGCCTGTGCACTGTGCTGAGCTTCTTCAGACTCAGACTTGAGTTAGAAGAAGAAATGAGCCCTTATGGGTTACTACCCGTGTGCCATGACACTGATCCGTTGTCCAAACCTCACACCTCAGTTAACATGCTAGTTTTAATATCCTTTGACCTCCATGGATTTCCTAGTGCTATGAAAACTGTTGCTGCAGCTATATCTACCACAACTACTACAAACACATCAACTACAACCATAATTACTTCTTCTTCTTCTTCTTCTTCTTCTTCTTCTTCTTCTTCTTCTTCTTTCGAGCGCCTAAAATAAGTTGTCTATATCAGCAGTTTTGTCTCTTGTATAAATGTCACTGTCGTTGTTAGTTCATTCAGTGGTCTATAGAGTTTACGTTTCACTGTTCTTCTTTCTGGCCAAAAGGTTTGCCTTAATGTGTCAAAATCGGTGCAGTCCTGGAGTACATGCTCTGCTGTCTGGGGCATATTTCCACAGGTGCACATGGCTGATACACCTATCTTGAATTTTTTGTACATGTGGTTACGTAATCGGTTGTGCCCTGTTCTGAGGCGGAGGATAATGACTTGTTCTGGTCTGTCCATAATAAAATAGTCATCTTGTGCTGGGGCTGGTGGTTTCCTGATCGATTTAATGATTCTTTTCTTTTGGTGGTATGTGACTGGTACATCCGGCTGCTCTTTTGTCGCACCTTTCCCTGCAAGTTGATCAGCTTTCTCATTTCCAGGCACTCCACAATGAGACGGTATCCACTGCATTACGACTCTTCGCTGAACGCTGAGTTGTGTCAGCAGTGTTTGCAATTCTGGTAGTTTCCTAGACTGGAGTGCTTTATGTACTGATTTAGCATCTGTCAGCATTACCACATACTGTGTGCCAAGGTTGGTATTTAGCAGTTTCTCTGTAGCTATCTTGATAGCCTGGGTTTCTGCATCGTAGTTATGGCAGTACTTCCCGGTTGGTACGCTGGACTTATCCCTAGTACCATCTGGGAATTCGATGTACACTCCAGCACCACCATTTCTAACTGCACTTTCTGCGGACCCATCTGTATAGACTCTGACCCATTGTTCTTGTGGGTATTCTTCATTAATATAACTGAGGGTGGCCATTTTGCGTTGTACACTATCTTGCTCTTTCTTGTCAAATATCCCTTTCACATTTGTCTGGATTTGTACCGTTAGTTTACATTTTTCTTTCCATGGAGTTTGTTCCGGAATACTTTTAAGTGGGCAGCCAATTTCTGGAAGGTCAGGAGTTTGTCTACATATTCTTTTTGCTTGGTGTATAAAGCTGCTTCTTTTTAACCGTCCCAAGGCTAGGTTCTTAAATCTATTTTCCATCGGGTGATCTGGCATACTGAGGAACTTTTCAGCTTGTATTTGCAACTTTGTATCTCTGCGTTCTCTCAGTGCCTGTGTTTTCCCAGCTTTCTCCATTTCTAATATGGGGGTTGATTTCATCCCTCCTGTGATGACTCTGAGCGCTTGATTTTGCACTTTGTCTAACTCCTTTAATGTGGTACTAGATGCTGAACACCATGCAGTTGACCCATATTCCAAGTGTGGAAGTATGCTCTGCTTCTATACTTTATTGAGTATTTTCCCATCTGCTCCCCATGTGGTTCCACTTAGTTTTCTTAGTATTGCTGTCTTCCTCCTGGCTTTGGTTGCTGCCTTGTTGATATGTTTTCTCCATGTCAACCTGTTACTTCATTTATTGCACCATATATCATGGACGCCAGAACCTAGGTGCTTGGCACCTATCTCATATTAGTATTATTACGAGGTTATATAAGGCGGTATACTTTGAGTTTCCCCTGTCTAGGCTTGAAAATTTATAAGGTATGTGAGGGGGAGAGGTTAAGCACACACAATGCTTTCTCTATATCGACGTCCCTAATTATACATCATCATCATCATCATTATCACGTAGTATGTCCTTGGCAGAACGTCGCTATCAACAAGGTCTGTCTGAAAGAAATTGTCTCTTGCTAGCTCTCCCGCCCTGTGTACTTTCCTGCCAATGGTGTCGTATCCTGTGCCCATCTTCATCCTGTTGGGCCCCTGCCAGTCTTTTCTGGAACCACGCCTTCTGCTATTAATTTTTCCTATACATAAATTATAGCAGAAGGCATGGTACCAGGAAGGAGGGGCAGGGGCCGACCGACACGAAGATGGGCACAGGATATAAGTGACTCCTTAAGTATGAAAGTAAATTAGGCGGGAGAACTGGCGAGAGACCGAGTTTTTTTTTTCAGGCAGACTGTGATGAGGCGTTGCGAGTCCGACTCGTGAGCCAGCATACCGCGATCGAAACCCACTGTAGGCTGCGTGGATTTTTGTCGTGGTATGGGACGTCGCAGGTCGACCCAGCCTGAAATGGGTATCAGGATGGGCTGTCCTGGGAAAGTGAAGACAGCCGGCGTAATGCTGACCACATTACCCACAGAGTGCTGATGGTCTGTAAAAATATGGGACGCTCTGCCCATATGCCCGATGCGCCGAAAGGCGTGAAAAGGGATCTTTACTTTTTTTTTACTTTTACTATGATGAGAGCGATGTTCTGCAAAGGACCTGCTTCATGATGGATCCGCCGTAGCACTTGATATGGCCAAAATATTTCACTTTTCCAGGCTAGTTGCTGTTTCCTTGTCAATCTTCCTTGAGGTTCAGATCTTTAAGGATGCCAGCATGTCTTTTCTTCTCGATCCAGGGTATTCTGCGTATTTTTCTATAGCATTCCAGCTGAAAAGCCCCTATTTTCTTCCTTTAGGGCTTGGAGATAGTCCACGTCTCAAATTAGTTTAATGCAACACGAAAGATGCATATCCTCAAAATACTGATTTTGATTTCCTTGCTGGTTCTTAATCATTACGGTATACAGCCGAGTCCGCTTAAGTCGAGTTTGGATAAGTCGAATTTCGGTAAAGTCGAAATGACCAGCTTAGTTCCGGCAGTTGTCTCCATTTAGGCTGTCTGGATAAGTAGAAATCCTGATATATATGGGATGTATGCGATATATGTATATGGGAGCTGGTTTCAATGACTGTGTCGTTCAAGTCACGGACACAATTATTATGGATATTCATGGGCATCGTCGTTGGAGCTTTGGGTTTTGTGCTTTGTGGGACTATTTGGCTAGTCGTACTGCTGAGAGAGACAGAGCCAAATGTGTTGGAATATGGTTTAACGAAGTGGATCCAATCGACTTTAAAACTTTTAAACCTGCACGATAGAGTTATTGTTATTATTTGTTATTATTGTTGGTTTTAAAATTATTATTGTTATCCATCAAACTGATGGAATTCTCTTATTCACCTTATGTTCCTATGCCATACATTTTTCTTCTTTAAATGTATTTAACAACAAACGGAGAAATGCCAGAGCAAAAAAACAAGCATCTTATATCTTGGTCTTCAGAAGTGGGGAAAAAAGACATAAAAACACTGGGAAAAGAATGGTGGAAAATACTCTTAACATGAATCAAATATTAACGGAAAGAGAAATTAACCCTCGTCACCCGTTCCCGACCAACAAAGAATGAGGCAAATATTTCGTACAAAAATACCATATGACGTAGAAACGTGGATAATAAACTAGCAATTAAGATAGGCAAAACGCTTAAAACTGAAAGGTACCCCTCTTTGTTACGTGTCAGACGTGTGGAGGGCATCTCAAAACTGTCATCGTGGCCTCACCGCATTTGTTGGCGCCGTAATGTCACGTGCTTAACACTCTTGCCCTCTTTAACAACAGTGCTGACAGGCTACACCACAGTGGTATAGATATTGTAATCTCTATCACACTTTCCAGGTTTCCATGTGAAGCAGAAAGACCAAGTGATTGCCTGGAAGTGTGGAAAAAGACAATAAAAATGAAGAATAGCAATGAAACCACAGGTTCTAGGGATTAAAATGAAAAACAAAAATTTAAACAACCTGAAGAAAAAGGAAGAATGATACTTGAATACAAAGATTCCAGGGGCTGGAATGATTGGTAAAGAAATTGAGAAAGAAAAGTAACATTTAAATACACAGATTCTAGAATTTAATTTTGAAAAATGTGTTAGAAATTAAAGAGAAAGAAAGAATAACAATGAAATACAGAGACTCTAGAGATTGGAATGAAAAGAAGATTTTCAAAGAAATTTTATAAAAAAGAGTCATGCGAAATACTTCGGCAACATTAATAGATTAATCCTCTAATAAAACCTTACTGGAAAAAAAGGGGGTGGTGAGATTAAATACACCAAGCAAAAGATAGACAACGACACAAATAGATGCATACATTAAGGAAGAAACAAACAGTTTTATCTGAGCAAGGACGAAAGAGTTTTAGTGATCCGTTGCAGTCAGCCATCATTTGCGGAGACGGTACTTGATGGCATAAGAGCTGAAATAGCGCTCCTTCTATCCCACCCCCCCCCCCCCCCAAACCTTGCACATTTTCTAGGCAATGAGGAAGGTTCGGCGACCTCAAAGGTTTTGTTTATGAGTGTAATAATAAAATTACTGCTTCTACTACTGCTTATAAAAAATTTTAATTATATATATATATATATATATATATATATATATATATATATATATATATATATATTTAATTTTTTTTTCTTTAAAAACCTTCTTTTTGATACCAACTTCCAGAACCTCTGAATTTTACTATCTTTTTCCCGTATTCTTGAGCTGCGTGGTCTCGAAGTATAGTGTCCGCCTCGAGTGCTAGAGGTCCAAGGTTCAGGCCAAGGTGTTGTGTGGTTTCTCTAGGCAAATTTACGTCCAGTAGTTTGCCATTGCTTCGTTGACGGTCGGCCCTCTGATACTACTGTCGAAACCAACGCAAGGCGCATGGCCCGCAGCTGGGATCGAACCCGGCACCCCGGCATTACGAAGCGTTCGCATCGACTTAGCCACAGAGCCGACTGGTAATATTTTACTAATGTTACAAATTAGGTCAAAGGAAAAACTGATACTAATGTTACAAATTAGGTCAAATGAAAAACTGATACTTAACTTACAATGTCTAATTCTAATGTCAAATCAGAACTGTTGTATGCATGGGCACCGAAACCAGGAGGCCAGGTTTTATTATACTGTAAACTTATAACCTGCGCCCCCATGTGGTATGAATTGTTCGTTGTTTTGAAGCCCCACCCTGGTTATTGCCGTGGGACCCAATATAACCTAAAGGTTGTACGGGGTTTCTGGGACCTCTCCATGGGTAATCCTCATCTGCATGGTGGCACTATGTCATCGGGTGTTTATCTCTTGTGTGATGTCCTGGTGGAGTAGAAAGTCAGTCAGTCAGAGGCCAGAACTATTGAGCGCCACGGATAGAGCGACCTGGCACGAATTGGACTTATGTTCCAATGAGGGCAAAAGGTAGAAAAAGAATGTTAACAATATTTTTTCCAATAATTATTACCCTGTGTGTGTTTTTTTTTTTAACTGCTCTTATAACGATTATTAGAAGATCTAAATATGAGACACTGGCTCAGGTTTTCAACGAAACTTGTAGCTGATTGAATTACAACAGACAGTGAAGTAGAGAAAGAAGATTATTATTGCTTGGAGAGAGTCAGGCACCTGAGTTAACCAAAAGGTCTGGCTGGCTTACTACACTCAAACGAACCAGATTGTGACCGGTACCATCTGTATTGGAACTCTGCGTTGGCTGCTAAAGATGGGGACGGAGCACAAATGGAAATTGCTGTGATGTCAATTCTTGACTCAATTCAACTCATACAGTGAAGTTCATACAAGAGACAGAATTGCAGATATAGACAATCTATTTCAAGCGAACGAAAGAAGGAGATATTCCTCTACTTGTGTATTACACACATGTAAAGAAGAAACTTGATTGGTATAGAGAGTAGGTTAGTTGCGTATCCTTTACAGGACGTTGCAGAACCGACCCCAACAGCCCCTGTCTGTTGTGTGGTTTTTCTAGGCAAATTAATGTCCAGTAGTTTGCCATTGCTTACTGGAACGGTCGGCTTTCTTGATACCACTGTCGAAACCAACGCAAGGCGCATGGCCCGCAGCTGAGATCGAACCCGGCATTCCGGCATTACGAAGCGTTCGCATTGACTTAGCCACAGAGTCGACGTGTGTGGGAAGATAAGACTTTACATTTGCTCCCGGTCAAAATGGACGCTAGAGAGGGGCACTGTTCAGAGCCGAGGCAAATTGTTTTGCTTCTGTCGGACGGTGGCCGATGCATTTTTGCTCCATTTGTAGACTGTATATAGTTTCGTCGCCCAGCTTCTGGGTTTAATGCATGGCGTGACACTGTGAGCTGCGGATTTCATTTGGAATGTTTTTTCGACTGTGACCAACATGGTGGGGTGAATTGTAGATTCAGAAAATGGCGCGATGACTGTTGTCGCAATGTTGGTGGTGCCCGTATGTGATTAAAATTGATCGCGTGGGCAACTGCTGATATGTTGATGACTTCTGCTACCATCAATGATAAACTGCATTTCTAATATCGGACTGTTTGTGTTAGCACTTCGGATGGCTACCGTATGCTTTAATGCGTGTGTATGCTAGATATGCTGAGACAGCAGTCTGTCAATCTGTCCACAAGGGCTGTGATAAACATTCTGTGTGTTTTTCGTTGGCACTGGAGCTGAAACTAAGACTACCAAACTACTAGACTACCAGGGAGATAAGAAAAAATATCATTTCGCTAGCAGGACTAATAATAATAATAATTATTATTATTATTATGTTGATACTCTTCGGGTTTAAAAGGTTTGAAGTCGAAAACATGCATTTCATTAAACCATAGTTTACCACACATGCCTCAGTTTCCCTTAGCAAAAAGCGAATATATTGCAGGCTAGCTGTAAACTACAACATAGCGTATCAGCCGCCCTCTTCAGGGAGAACGCAGATGAAGAATAGTTAATGAGAATAAATCAACTATGAAATATAGAATAGTGAATAGAATATTCTTCATCTGCGGTCTCACCATATATATATATATAAATATATATATATATATATATATATATATATATATATATATATATATATATATATATATATATATATATATATATAGGAAATATAGAATAGTTAATGAGAATAAATCAACTGCCTTCTGTAATGATTTATAAGTCCCCCCACCCCCCCACCCCCCCCCCTCCCCCAATAACAAAAATACACATGTTATGTGTTGAATTGCAAATTTACATATTATATATATATATATATATATATATATATATATATATATATATATATATATATTATATATGCCGAAAATATAATGAGAAATGTAAGAGATGATATAAGATTAGGAACAATATGATGCCCTAAACATCGGTGGTCATGAAATACCAGAAATTCGTTATGCTGATGATACAGTATTACTATCAACATCACAAAATGGTTTAAAAACTTATTAACCTCACTCCAAAGAAATGGTGAAAATCATAACTTATTTCTTAACATAGCAAAAACAAAGATAATGCATACAAACAAAACTGCCATGGAGAAGGAAATATATGTTAATGAGGAAAGATTGGAAGTGGTGGAAAATTTCGAATATCTTGGGTCACTGGTTACCAACAATGGTGACACAATGAAAGAAATAAACGGCGACTATCAATTGCTCTTCAAAGACTAAAAACAACTGAATAAAATATGGAATTGTACAGATAGAATTACAAAGGTCAGATTTTTAAGAGCATGCATCTTTCCCATTGCAACATACGCCTGTGAGACTTGGACACTTACTAAACAAGCGGATCAGCGCATATGCATTTGAATATAAATGTTACAGACAGGTTTCTAAGAATATCTTGGGTAAAGAAAAGAACAAATGCATCCATACTTCAAGAGCTGAATATTGAAGAGAGGGTTGGCTAGTAAAGACAATAAAACAAGAAAATTGAAATATTTTGGTCACTTGAAACGTCATGGAAGTCTAGAGAGAAAATAATATATATGTCTGGGAAGAGAGAAGATAGAGAAGATGGGTGCAGGTTGTATGATCTCCAGATGGGTGTATCAGACGCATGGACATCTTGCTCAGGATAGGAAGGTTTTCCGGAGGGTTGTTATGGCAGCGAGGTTCCGCGAGGGACATGCTACTGAATGAATGAATGACATATATATATATATATATATATATATATATATATATATATATATATATATATATATATATATATATATATATATATATGGTGGTTATTTTGATTGAGTAGAAAGGGGGGATGGGCACACTTCCTAAAATTATTGAGAAAGGGGGGGGGGTGAGTCCCCCTCTACATAATTTGGGGAGCGGGGAGCC
The DNA here is from genome assembly GCA_905116865.2 of Candidula unifasciata. Lineage (NCBI taxonomy): Eukaryota > Metazoa > Mollusca > Gastropoda > Stylommatophora > Geomitridae > Candidula > Candidula unifasciata. The sequence goes on from CAJHNH020002005.1 coordinate 16,723, forward strand.
CTCAAAGTGACTGAGGACCAAGTTTACGGAACCTGTGCTCCAAATAAATTTCTGTTTTCGTCACTGAACACATTATTATAAGTAAAGTAAAGCAAAGTAAAGATCCCTGTTCACGCCTTTATGCGCATCGGGCAAATGGGAAGAACACCCATATTTTTTACAGACCAATTGGAACTAGGTGGGTAATGTGGCCAGAATTATGCTGGTCGTCTTTATTTCCCCATCTTGGTACCCATTTTAGGCTGCGACGCCCTATATACCAGGATAAAAATCCACGTAGCCAGCATTGGCTTTCGATCGCGGTATGTTGGAATTACAAGCCAGGCTCGCAACGACAGCATTATTATCATCATCATTATTATCATCATCATTATTATTATGTTATTATTAATAATTTTATTGTAATTATTATAATACAAAATAATTTACTGAATGGCAAAAAAATATAATACTATGCTTGGAATAATAGAAAATGTATAAAAATTACTTTTAAGGACAATGTTTATCAAGTTAGTCTCCTTGGAAGCCGCCGCAGTGCCGCTGCTAGAAGCTCACAATCAGTTCTCGTTGTGCCTGGTGGCACATGAGGCTTCAGAGAGGACTTTCCATGCTTTCCTGTCCTGTGCAATCTTCAGTGCAGTTTTCCATGTCAAAGATGCCGCTCTCAGGTCACTTTCCATCGTTCGTCTCCATGTTGTTTTTGGGCGCCCCTGTTTTCTCTTTCCCTCTGGTGTCCATGTGAGAGCTGTTTTGGCAGGTATATCAGAAGTCATTCTCATAACGTGGCCAAGCCATTTCCATCTTCTCTTGGTAATCATACTGTGTAAAGTTTTTTGGTTTATGGCTTGAAGTAGTTTAGTGTTTGCGATTGTATCTGGCCAGAAAATTTTGATAATTCTACGTAGACATGTGTGGTGAAAGGTGGACAGCTTGTGTGCATCCTTTTTGGTCATTCTCCAGCATTCCGCTCCATAAAGAAGAACTGGCAAAATGATGCTCTTGTTGAGTCGGAGTTTCGTTCCTCTGCAGTAACTGTTGGATTTCCAGATGTGCCTCATCCTTCCAAAAGCAGCTCTAGCTCACAAGGCATATACGAAAGTCATAGGTTCAGATCATGGTGGTGCGCCGACTTTTTTCAAAAATGACCTTGGCTCCCAGGTAGACCCAGCCTAAAATGGGTATCAAGTGGAGTCCTGCGAAGTAAAGGCGGCCGGTGTGATGCTGACGACATCATCCATCAAGTGCCTACTGGTCAATGAAATATAGGTCCAGCCCTACGTTAAAGGCACGGAAAAGGATACTTTAATTGGTCCTCTTGCAAAATTAGGGCGGGGGGGGGGGGCTGGAGGGGGGTCCGACGACTGTGCCTCCCATTTGTAATGCTGATAGAATAAGTAAGAAGAAACTGCACAGGGAGCATGTACAGCAGGAGTCTACCAATCATCAGTAGAAGTGATCCCTCGTCCACAATGGTTTCGGCCCACGAGCTCCTAGCCTAACTGAGTTCATGAAGCTCAGGCTTGATCTGCTCCTCGACAATACAAAAACATACGATATCCACATTTACTCATTTATTCGAAACGGAAAGGGAGTTAGTTCGCTTAATCAGACCGGAACATCGATTTTCAGAAAATCGGCGTTTTCTATATATTTTTTTTTTTTTTTCAAGCGAAAATAATTTCATTTTACCGCCTATCGATCCACGTAGGGAGCATTAATTGTATCCAGCTCTAGTGAAATCAATAGGGTCTCATAGCTACATCTGCGCTGCCTATGGTTACGTCACACTGTGCAGGCTGGTTGCATGGCGCGCAAGGTCAGCCCACTGGAGCCTCCCCCCTGTCTGGGCACTTCTGTTGGTGGTACGGTAGGGTTTTCATTGGTTTTACTTGTGCTTCGTTAAGAGGATTAGTCGATTTGTGTTGAGAAAAGTGGGGCAAAGGGGAGGAACGAGGGCTACCAATACTGAGTTTTTCCCCCAAGCCTTGGGTTAGGATTTTGGAATTTTTTTTTTTTTTTTTTTAGATAAGTATTTTTGTAAAAGTGGGTAAATGTTTCGTTTTGTAACTATACAATTCGTATTTTTATCATTCTGGGGTTGTTGTTTTGTTTTTGTTCTTTGCTTAAGTTTGGCTTAGTTAGGGATTTGATAAAAGCCCCATTGGCTGAGACGGAGAAAGAGATGGGTCGGGGTTTCAATTAGGAAAAAAAAAGGGGAGACGGGAGGGGCGGGTGACAAAAATCAGTGAAGCGAGAACAAATTATTCTTGGAATAAGCAAGCAAGATTTAATAATTTAATCCTTCTTCTCTTCTTTCTTCTTCTGCATGTCTTCTCTTTTCTTCCTTCTTCTTCTTCTTCTTCTTCTTTTTCTTCTTCTTCTGTTCTTCTTCTTCTCTCTTTCTTTTCTTCTTCTCTTCTTTCTTCTTTCTTTCTTCTTCTTCTTCTTCTTTTCTTCTTCTTCTTCTTCTTCTTCTTCTTCTTCTTCTTCTTCTTCTTCTTCTTCTTCTTTGCGTTTACCAGCTATCAACTTTGGCGGAAAAGTACGGTTATTTGTCCATCAGTCTTGTTCCAGAGCTTGAGTTTTGTGTGCATTTTACAGGTCTGGCTTCTTTGTATCAGCAGACTGATGTCCTCTAGCCTCATAAGAAGAAGACAGTCCGTCTTAGAAAAAGACACCTACACATTAATTAGTTGCCTCTTACGACATGCTAGTTGAAGGGCACTTAGTCTAGCCCTCTCCGCCCCAAACCTCGCCCCCATTTCCACCTTCCCCACAAGTTTTGTTTTAATGACCTTGGTTCCCAGGTGGACCCAGCCTTAAATGGGTTCCAGGCGAAGATCTGGCAACCGGCTTGATGTTGAACACATCGTCTACCCAGCGCTGATTGGTCTATAAAATATAGGTCTAGCCCTATATGCCTAATACGCCAAGTGGCATGGAAAAGGGTCCTTTAACGACCATAGATGTTGATAACTTGAAAACTTGGACGTCTCCACAGCAGAGTCCAGATGTGGTCGATAGGTTTGCACACCTACTGTTGTAAGTGGGAATATTACATCATGATACCCCAATGCTGAAAAGGGTAAAGACAGGGGTGAATCGAGCAGAGTGGCAAGCTTCACTGGAAAGTTCACGGTTGGTGAGCATACTTTGGATCTTTTCTCCAGGTATGCCGGCGTGGTGGGTAATAAACAGAAGACAAATTGGCTGGATCTGCACCACTGGGTGGTGAATTCTTCTTCTTCTTCTTCTTCTTCTTCTTCTTCTTCTTCGCGTTCACCAGCTGTGAACTCCAGCGGAAAGCTCTGGTTGTTCGTCCACTTCTGGACTGCAGTCCTGTTCCAGAGTGTTGTGTGTGCATCCGTTTGACAGATCTGTATGCAGACTGTTGGTTCCTTGCCTCTCAAGCAGATGCACTCCGACTTTGAAGGAAGCTCCCAATTAGTCGACTAAACGACATGCTTTTGGGTAGGCAGTTGGTCTATTCTTGTTTTTCCCATAGTAGGGCCCCGGAACTCATTCAGGGTGGGGGTGGGGTGGGGGGTGGTGAATTGATACATGACAAGGCAGATGTTGTCAAGGCCCTTTGGGAACAAGCAACGGAATCAGTAGAGAAAGAAGATTGTTATGGCCTGGAGAGAATGAGGCACCAGGGTGTAACCTGAGGGTCTGACCGGCTCACTACACTCAAGAGGAAAGGCAAGACGGACAAATAACTAGATTATGACCGGTACCATCAGTATTGGAACTCTGCGCTGTCTGCTGAAGATGAGGACGGTGCGTGCATTGGAATGCCCGAGTGCTGTGATGTCAATTCTTGACTCAATTCAACTCAACCCAAATGAACACTAAAAGAACACTGTTTAACACAATATACTCTTCCCAACCGTTGAGAGTCCGACTCGTATCCAACGTATCGCGATCGAAACCCACTGCGGGCTGAGTGGATTTTTATCGTGGTATGGGACGTCGCAGGTCGACCCAGCCTCAAATGGGTACCAGGATGGCTGTCCTGGGGAAGTAAAGACGGCCGGCGTAATGCTGACCACATTACCCACCGAGTGCCGATTAGTCTGTAAAAAATATGGGTGCTCTTCCCATATGCCCGATACGCCTAAAGGCGTGAAAAGGGATCTTAAACACTCTAAACTCTCCCCAACGTTATGCTATCAGTGTCAAACATGGACACTGTCTTCGGAAGACACAAGTAAAACAGTCACAACAGCAATTAAATGTTTAAATACTACGCTAGGTGTAACAAGGAAAGATAACACCAGGAAGAGAGTCGGCACAGAACCAGTACTGAGTTTTATCGGTAGACAACAGATCAAATGGTTTGGCCATGTAACAAGACTGACAGCAGACAGGGGACCGCAGAGAGCAATGTTATACAGATAAAAGGCAACAAAATCAGAGGTCGACTAAGCCGAATATGGAACACAGAAATATCAGAGACACTGAAATGGTATTACACGAGACTGTCACGACTGACGAAGATAGAATGTTTAAGTCTTCAGTCCTAGGTAGACAGAAACTTTATAGAAGTCAAGGGGCAAAAGGAGATAGATGAGTGTGTGAGGTATGGAGATAAAGTAATCGTGCTTGTATGTGAAAAGAACGCGTTTGTATGTGAAGAGATCGTGCTTGTATGTGAAGAGATCGTGCTTGTATGTGAAGAGATCGTGCTTGTATGTGAAGAGATCGTGCTTGTATATGAAGAGATCGTGCTTGTATGTGAAGTATTCGCGCTTGTATTTATCCATGTATGTTATGTGTCCGTGTGTGTGTGTGTGTGTGTGTGTATTATTGAAGCTTGTTTGTGGAGGTTTCGTACTTTTGCAGTAATTGTTCTTCTTTATATCCTCTTCATATCGCTGTTTGACACATAGGGCATTCACAAGTGATCTCCGTTGCTGCCGGTCTGCTGCTTTTCTTCCCATGGTATCTCATGTCAGTTTACATTCCTTTATTTCCCCTTCTATTGTCCTTCTCCAGGTTTCCTTAGGTTGTCCACGTCTCCCTTTCCCATCTGCTGTCAACCGAAGAGCTGTTTTTGACAGTGTCACAGGGCATTCTGCAAACATATCTAAGCCATCTCCATCATCTTACTTTGATAACATTTGCTAGTGATGCACATTCTGTTTTCCTCCTCAGTTCTTAATTTGTGATCTTCTTTGGCCATAATATTCGTAGAATTCTCCTTATACGTGTATTTTGACAAGTCTCAAGTTTATGTGTAATTCCCGCTGTCATTTTCCAATATTCCCTGTTGTATAACAGTATTCCTGAAATGTTGCTCTTGTATATTCTGAGTTTTTATTTTAAACTCAATCCTTTAACTTCCATCTATTGTTAAGCATGGCAAATGTTTGATTTGCTTTGTTTATTCTTGATATTACTTGTGCTTAAATGCAAAGTATTCTTGATTGTATGTATAATATTCGTAGTTTTGTGTCTCCGTGGCGAAGTGGTCAAACCGTTTAGCTAATGCTCTAAAGGCTATGGTTCGCTTCAGATTTAATTGTAGAGGGAGTGGGGGTCATCGATGGAACTACGAAGTTCGTGCTTTGTGCGACATTATCGGTAAGCGGCTTGCCGTTTTGTGGACAGAGATTAAGCTGTATTGGTAAACCTCGGTGCAACGAAGTCTATTCTTGCGACTTCAACTTTAACCTGAACTTAATGTTATGTGTATTTGACTGTACAGTTTGCGTACATGTATGTGTAGTATTCTTGTCTGCGTGTTTAGTATTCGTGGTTTTATGTGTAGTATGTTTATGTTCATTCGATCAACATCATGGTGCACGGGTGCAACCCATAAGTGCTCCCTTCTACTTCTAACTCAAGCCTGAGTCTGAAGAATCTCCGAGCGGTGCACGAACTCCGTTGCACCGGCGAGGATCCTGAAATAACTTGGGTAGATTTTTAGCTGAAGATTTTACCCGGTGAGCGCCGTTAGACTACTCTTTTTTTTATTTCCAACTGCCAAGGGATTTTCTTAAGTGTCCAAAAATACATACGGTCGTCCGATCTTATTACCCAGAGACCAGGGGAAAATTACTAGAAATCCACGTGAAAAAAATCCCAGCTGTATGTATACTGTTCATGTATGTGTGCTAAGTATTCTTGTCTGTGTGCGTTGTACTCGTGTTTGTATGTGTAGAGTATTTTTTTTTCTGTATATGTAGTATTTATACTTGGATGTGTAATATTCTTGTTTGTAGTGTTGTTATACTTGTCTGTGTGTGTTGTATTCGTGTTTGTGTTTGTAGTATTTGTGGTTGTGTGTGTAGCATATGTGTAATATTCTTGTTTATAAATGTAATGTGTATGTATAGTATTCATGTTTGTATTTGTTGTATTTGTGGTTGTTTGTGTAGTATTTTTGCTTGTATATGTAGTATTCTTTTTTGTATGTTATTCGTGTTTGTATGTGTAGTAATCGTGTCTGTGTGTGTAGTATTCGTGTTTGTATGTGTAGTATCTGTTTCTGTATGTGTATTATTCGTGTTTGTATACTTGTTGTGTAGTATTATTCGTGTTTGTATGTGTAGCATTGTCTGCATGTTTAGTATATGTATGTTCAGTATTCTTGTTTGTATGTTTTTATTCGTGTTTGTATGTGTAGTGTTAGCGTTTTTAGGTGTAACGTTCGTGTTTATATGAGTAATATTTGTGTTTATACTTGTAGTATTTCGTCGGACCGTTGAGCGCAAATGTGGCTTAAAGAGAACTGTAATATTTAAAGAAGAAGAGGTATATGTTGATCAACACAAGATATCAAAGAGACCCTGGGCAGGAAAGTTCACGAGGCTGCAGAGTTAGGCTGTCACAAATGCTATGCCATGACACATAATTGTGCGTGGTCTCGGGGTATGGCATCTACCTCGAGTGCTGGGGGTACCGCGTTCAAACTACGGTGAAGGCTAGGATTTTTGTCACGTGGGCTTCTAGTATTTTACCCGGGTTTCCGGGTAGTCAGATCGGACGCTCGTGTGTATTGTTTTGCACGTAAAAATACATTGGCAGTTGGAAATTGAAAAGAGTAGCCTAACGGCGCTGCCCAGGCAAATTTTTGAGTTAAAAATTGACCCAAAAAGCCTTTTCGGATCCTCGCCGGTGCAACGGAGTTCGTGCACTGCGCTGAGATGTTCAGACTCAAGCTCGAGTAAAAAGTAGAATCGAGCAGTTATGGGTTGACACCCGTGTGCCATGATGTTGATCCGTTGACTAAACTAAACTAAATTATATTCATATATTACTATTTAAAAATGGAAAATTTTAACTTAACGAAAAGGTCAAACCTGACTTGATGAAATAATGACATGCTGAACCGTGCTTGCCCATGAAAGAGCAAGCAGAATCGGCTGATGACCAACGAAGCAATCAATCAATGTTTGGCAGTAGATGTCCAGAAAACTGGCCATGAAAGCCGTCATGCACGCCATCTGGCAGATGGTTTCAGTGTCAAGGGCATGATCCGTGGAAGTTAATTCACAGTCACTGTTATGTACAGCTGTTCTGTGTGGCTGTTGTGTTCTGCTGTTGTATTTGGCTGTTGTGTGGATCTAGCTCAGTGGTCCACGCTGTTTTTTCGTAACCCAAAGTCCACCTCGAATGTATCAGTTTTTATAAAAGCTGGTGAAGTTATTTCTCATTGTTACTTTGTTACTACAGGGGCGCTCTGATTTAACATTGAACAGGATTGAACAGTGTTTATAGGAGCAGCGCCTGTTTGATTTTTATCCTTTAGGTGTTAATCCGGCAATCCTGGAGAGTTATAACCACCAACTTTCTATCTTTGACGAAGAAAGGGCGCCATGTCTGTAGTGTCGATCTCAATCTATATGAGTTGATCCAATGTTCTACGAGTCGATCCCTAGATGTACACTCGACGCCTGACTACAACAGGCTGTCAGTACTAGTCGCTTTCTACCTGTACGAATTAACTCAAAATACGAGCAGTACAGCAGTGTTAATTGACGCAAAACCCCCGTGTGGGTTCCGGGGCCCTATTGTGGGAAAAACAAGAATAGACCCACTGCCTCCCCAAAAGCATGTCGTAAGAGTCGACTAACTGGGGAGCTTCCTTTGAAGTCGGAGTGCATCTGCCTGAGAGGCAAGGAACCAGCAGTCTGCATCCTAATTGAATCTCGATCTGTAAAGGTGATGCACAGTCCAACACTCAGGTTATGGAGCAGGATGCAGTCCAGAAGTGGACGAACAACCAGAACTTTACACCAGAGTGTACAGCTGGTGAACGCAAAGAAGAAGAAGAATTGACGCAAAGCAGTGCCTTCGACCCATTGCAGTACAAATCGACCCACAGCAGTACAAATCGACAAATAGCAGTAAAAATCTACCCATAGAAGGATTAAATGCCTCCTATTTGTACCTCGACCCAAAGGTGTACTTGTCCAGCACCTTATTTCAATACTCGACCCCTAGCAATACAAATCGACCCATAACAGTACAAATCGACCCATAGCAGTACAAATCGACCCACAGCAGTACAAAGACCCATAGAAGTACAAATCGACCTATAGCAGTAAAAATCTATCTATCCATCTAGCAGGACTATCTGCTATCCTATTTCTATCTATCTATCAAAGGCTACTTGGCCAGCATCTATCATTTCAATACTCTATCCCCTAGCTATCTACTATCTATCGATCTATCTATCTATCTATCTATCTATTCTATCCCCCAGCAGAAATAGTCGACCCCTAGGAGTATTAGTGCTTTTTCTATCTATCTATCTATCTATCTATCTATCTATCTATCTATCTATCTATCTATCTATCTATCTATCTATCTATCTATCTATCTATCTATCTATCTATCTATCTATCTATCTATCTATCTATCTATCTATCTATCTATCTATCTATCTATCTATCTATCTATCTATCTATCTATCTATCTATCTATCTATCTATCTATCTATCTATCTATATCTATCTATCTATCTATCTATCTATCTATCTATCTATCTATCTATCTATCTATCTATCTATCTATCTATCTATCTATCTATCTATCTATCTATCTATCTATCTCTATCTATCTATCTATCTATCTATCTATCTATCTATCTAATCTATCTATCTATCTATCTATCTATCTATCTATCTATCTATCTATCTATCTATCTATCTATCTATCTATCTATCTATCTATCTATCTATCTATCTATCTATCTATCTATCTATCTATCTATCTATCTATCTATCTATCTATCTATCTATCTATCTATCTATCTATCTATCTATCCATCTATCCATCCATCTATCCATCCATCTATCTATCCATCTATCCATCTATCCATCCATCTATCTATCTATCTATCCATCCTATCTATCTATCCATCCATCCATCTATCCATCTATCCATCTAACTATCTATCCGTCCGTCTATCCGTCTAACTATCTCTCTATCTATCTATCTCTCTCTATCTGTCAATCTGTCTGATCTCTCTATCTATCTGACTATCGGTCTATCTATCTAACTATCTCTCTATCTCTCTCTATCTCTCTATCTCTATATCGGTCGGTCGGTCTATCTCTCTCTATCTCTCTCTATCTCTCGGTCTCTATCTCTCTCTATCGGTCTATCTATCTATCTATCGGTCTATCGGTCTGTCTATCTATCTATCTGTCTATCTATCAAACCTATCTATCTATCTATCTATCTATCTATCTATCTATGTATCTAGGTCTATCTATCTATCTATCTATCTACATCTATCTTCTATCTATCTATCTATCTATCCCCTTTCTATCTATCTAACTATCTCTCTGGGGGGGGGGGGGGGTCTATCTAATCTATCTCTCTAACTATCTCTCTATCTATCTATCTCTCTATCTACCCAGGTTCTGACATCTACGCTAACTATCTCAGATCTCGCTCTATCTTCTATCTGTCTGAGCGGTCTATTTTTGTCTGCAGTATCAGATCTTCTATCTATCTATCTATCTATCTATCTAATCTATCTATCTATCTATTTGAATCTATCAGATCTATGGGGTATCTATCTATCTATCTATCTATCTATCTATCTGTCAAATCTGTCTGTCTGTCTGTCTGTCAGTCTACCCTGTCTGTCTGTCTGTCGTCTGTCTGTCTCTCCTGTCACGTCAGTCAAGTTTGTCTATCCTGTCTATCATCTATCTATCTATCTATCTATCTATCTTCTATCTACTCTATCTATCTATCTATCTATCTATGATCTATCTATCTATCTATCTATAATCGGTCTGTCTATCGATCTATCTATCTATGGATCTATCTATCTATCTATTCTATCGGGTCTATCTATCTATCTATCTATCTATCTATCTATGATCTATCTATCTATCAACCCTTATCTTTCTGTCTGTCTGTCCATCATGCCGAGATCATCGTAACTATCTATCTGGCAGATGCTATCTATCTAGCTATCTATCTATCGATTCTCTATCTATCTATCTTCTACCCCTTTATCTATTTATCAATATCTCACTATCTATCTATCTATCTATCTACCATCGGAAATCTATATATCTATTAATTTATGTCTAACAAAATCTATCTGTCTATCTATGGGGGTCTATCTGTCTACTGTCTATCGAGGATGTCTGTATGTCTGGTGTCTGGCATCTGTCTGTTGACAACGACTGTCGTCTGTAGAGGATGTCTGGTTGTGTGAGTCTGTATGTCTGTTGGATGGTCATTCGGTCGGTCATAGTTTAAAAAAAAGCTAAATATCGGTCGTGTATATTTAGTTAAAACTATATTTCGTGCTTTTATCCACTACCTCTAGGACAGTGTCGGTCGGGAGTGAGGTCGAAAAGGGGGAGGGGGAAGGTCTGTCGATTTTCTGTCAACATGTTTATACACACACACACACAATTCATGCACACACAGTATTATATATGATATTTAATATTATATTATCATTTTATATATAGATAGTTGGTGTGATAAATAATATATATATATATATGTATGTATATATATATATGTATAATATGCTGGCGTGATTGATGTCTGGAGTTGAATCTGCAGTTATTAAAAAATGCTTTCACCGTTTTACTGTTTCAATGATAACACAGTAAGCATCTAATCCTATGTACGTCAATTTGTCCTCTCAAAACTGGCAGCTAAACATGTGTGTGTGTGTGTGTGCGAGTTTCCATACATTTGTAAGATTATATATATATTATAAATATATATGTATATATGTGTGTGTATATATGTATATATATATATATATATATATATATATGTTATATATATGTATGTTTATATGTATGTACGTATGTATGTATGTAAAATTTACACAGATATGACTGTTTATGTATGAATTTGATGACCTATTGCTTAGAACATCATTAAAATAGTATGGAAACTTGTGGCGAGGGAAATTTGTTTCTTGTTTAGCTGGGGTTTTGAGATTAATTTATTGAATTGTTGGGGAGTGCAAGGTGCCTGAGACCCAGGTTCTGACACTGACGCCAAACCAACAGAAACCGCCCGTCCTTCGAAGTGTGTGAGCGGTTCGTTTTTGTTGGCAGTATCAGAGCTTGAATAAACCCTCAACATGCTAATTTCACGTTCACATTTGAATGTAACAGATTTGGGGTACCTGCAGTCAACTATCTGTCAGTGACAAATCTACTGTATAATTTCCAGTCTACCCGGTGGTGTTACCGCTACCCGTCTCTCCTGACACGACCAGACAAGTTGTCAAGACCACAACACTGAATGCCCACTCGATTTCAATTGACTCTCCTTTCTGTGGAGCGTTGAAGGGATACTGTTAATAAGCGGTTGTCCAAGCGATGAATCCTAAGCATGGATGTCCATTTGTCCGGTATTCCGCGGGTGTTGCTAGCGGTTAGCCAACAATGCTGCAGGGACCAGTGATGATCTAGATGTCAACCCTTCCCTTTGTGAACCGGGTCGTCCATCATGCCGAGATCAGGCGTAACTAACTCTGGCAGATGCTCCAGTTAAAGCCTCAGTGCAGCGATTCTCAACCTGTCACACATGCCAAAGACCCACATACAGAACAATCACTTTACAGAATCGCCACATATCCCATCGGAAAACACATATTCACTTAATTTATAGAAGTAACATACAGAATCTCACATGCAGAATCGTCACATACACGAGGATCTCATTAAAGAATTGCGGCATTAGGTTTGAAACGACACGTTACAGAATCTCACATGTTGTGATGTATGTTGCAAAATTTCATTCGTTCATAATTTCAAAGAATCTAAATATCTTACCGTGTATCTTACATACAACTATATCTCACATACCACTATCTCACATACAGAATGCTTTCACATACAGAATCTCACATGCAGAAAACCTCTCACATACAGAATCTCACAAACATACAGATTATCTCACATACAGAATCTCACTGATAGATATTCACATATATATATAGAATCTAACATACATATTATAATATCACACATTTGAATCTCACATCACATACAGAATCTCACATACAGAATATCTGTGTTATCATTGTAAACAGTGAAAAAACAGTGAAACTCCGTACATTTTTTAATCACATACATACATGTGTCACATGGTGTGTGAATCTCACATGCAGAATCTCACATACAGAATCTCACATACAGAATCTCACATACAAGAATCTCACATACAGAATTTCACATACAGAATCTCATACACATACAGAATCTCTCAGAATCTCATAATCTCACATACAATCTCACATACAGAATCTCACATGCAGAATCTCACATACAACTCTCACATACAGAATCTCACATCTCACATACAGATCTCACATACACATACAGAATTCACATACAGAATCTATGATCTCACATGCAGAATCTCACATACAGAATCTCACATACAGAATCTCACATGCAGAATCTCACATACAGAATCTCACATACATGAATCTCACTCACAGAATCTCACATAGAATCTCACATACAGAATCTCACATACAGAATCTCACATACAGAATCTCACATCAGAATCTCACAGAATCTCACATACAGAATCTCACATACAGAATCTCACATACAGAATCTCACATACAGAATCACATCAGAATCTCACATACAGAATCTCACTACAGAATCTCACAACAGAATCTCACATACAGAATCTCACATACAGAATCTCACATACAAAATCTCACATCACATACAGAATCTCACATACAGAATCTCACACATCTCACAGAAGAATCTCACATACAGAATCTCACATACAGAATCTCACATACAGAATCTCACATACAGAATCTCACATACAGAATCTCACATACAGAATCTCACATACAGAATCTCACATACAGAATCTCACATACAGAATCTCACATACAGAATCTCACATACAGAATCTCACATACAGAATCTTACATACAGAATCTCACATACAGAATCTCACATGCAGAATCTCACATGCAGAATCTCACATACAGAATCGCACATACAGAATCTCACATACAGAATCTCACATGCAGAATCTCACATACAGAATCTCACATACAGAATCTCACATACAGAATCTCACATACAGAATCTCACATACAGAATCTCACTCACATCACACAGAATCTCACATACAGAATCTCACATACAGAATCTCACATACAGAATCTCACATACAGAATCTCACATACAGAATCTCACATACAGAATCTCACATACAGAATCTCACATACAGAATCTCACATACAGAATCTCACATACAGAATCTCATACAGAAATCTCACATACATACAGTATCTCACATACAGAATCTCACATACAGAATCTCACATACAGAATCTCACATACAGAATCTCACATACAGAATCTCACATGCAGAATCTCACATACAGAATCTCACATACAGAATCTCACATACAGAATCTCACATACAGAATCTCACACATCCTCACATACAGAAATACAGAATCTCACATACAGAATCTCACATACAGAATCTCACATACAGAATCTCACATCAGAATCATACAGAATCTCACATACAGAATCTCACATACAGAATCTCACATACAGAAGACATGCAGAATCACATACAGAATCTCACATACAGAATCTCACATACAGAATCTCACATACAGAATCTCACATACAGAATCTCACATACAGAATCTCACATACAGAATCTCACATACAGAATCTCACATACAGAATCTCACATACAGAATCTCACATACAGAATCTCACATACAGAATCTCACATACAGAACCTCACATGCAGAATCTTACATGCAGAATCTCACATGCAAATTCTCACATACAAATTCTCACATACAAAATCTCACATACAGAATCTCACATACAGAATCTAACATACAGAATCTAACATACAGAATCTAACATACAGAATCTCACATACAGAAACTCGCATACACAATCTGACGTACAGATCAACTGACATCTACTGCCCGATACATTAAAGGCTTTAAGCCTGTCGACCGTTTCTTGATGTCCGTACACATCTTTCCTCGTGGAGCAAAGAATATAACAGATACTCTTGTGGGTTTTTATAAGAAGAAAATTCCACAATCAGTCTACTCTGGCCAGTCATACGATAAAGCTTCAAAAACGTTTTTTTTAATGGTTTGCCAGATTAAATCGTGTGTGTTTTACTGACTGAGTACACTTTATATGGATTCGGCATTCACTTGAAGTATCCAGCGTATCTGACTCAGTCTGTGACTGGAATCACTGGCATAGGCGGTTGGGCAATTATAGGCCAAGTTCGTTTGCTGTGATACTGGAAACGTAACGACTAACTAACTAAGTGAAGAAAATACTTGATTGCAACACACTTATTCATTGACTAAATTAGTTACCAACCATTTACACCCCCCCCCCCCTCTCCCCCCTTTTCCGCGTGATGAAGAGATCATGAACTTGATGGGAGTAAAAGCAGCAGAAGGGCTGTGTACACTATGTAAAATTCTGTGACTTTGTTTAGCATCTGTATTTATTTTTTTTTTTTTTTTACTTTGGTGCTACTTATTAGTGGAGATCGTCTTTTGGAAAAGGTTTTGCGATCAAGCATGTCAGACACACGATGGTCGGCACATGCTGATGCTGTGCATCAAGATAATAAAACGGCCAGTGAATACAAGTAGAGAGGCTGAGGGATTAAGCAAATTAATGAGAAACCTGGAAACAATATTTGTTAGTTATTTTGAACCATATGCTACAAAGAAATAATGTTGAATGTTGAATTAAAAATCGATATCACAGCACTTGGGACACCACCATAAGCGCTCCGTCCCTGGCTTCAGCAGCAAGTGAATAGTTCCAATACCGATGTCCCAGTAATGGTGAGTGTACATCCGTCTCGCCTTTCCCCTGAGTGTTCAGCGATGGGAAAAAACAGGCACGACCAGGAATTCTGTGTCTTCGTTTACATGTGAACGATCAACAACAAAAACGAATCAATAAACTCTTTGAACTAACAAACAGAGGCTTTTCACAGAACGCCTTCAGTGATTTGATAACCGTTGCGTCTAATGCATTAAAGAAACAAGTGTGAACATCTGGCTAAAATGTATCACAAAGACCTTTGACGAGGGAAGGCATCGTTTGAACCTGTTTCCTCTCTCACAAGCATGGGAAATGACATCTTGGAGACAACAGAATTGAAGTCGAGAATAAAGCGATCTTTCGTACACACGTGGTATCGCCACACACACAGGCGCGCGCATGCACGCACGCACATATTACCCACCCACGCACGTACGTACGCGCTCGCGCACACACGTACACAAGAGAAAGTGGCTATATTGCCTTCAAAAGTCGTGACTTCAAACGTTTAACAAATATCTCGTAGCCTCCTGTGCGACTCAAACACGAATTTGTTTTGTATTACTTCAGTCATCCCCTTGTGGGGTGCAATTTTTCGTTATTTTGAAGCCCCACCCTGGCTCTCTCCAGGGGCCGCAATATAGCCCGACTATTATATGGCCTAATGGCTGAACGCGGACTCTGGTACCTCTCCACGGTGATCCTCATCCCTGTTGGCATTTTGTGTCATCGGGTGTTGATCGCTTGTGTGATGTCCTGGTGGGGTAAAAGTACTACTACTACTACTACT
Organism: Candidula unifasciata; assembly: GCA_905116865.2. Classification (NCBI taxonomy): domain Eukaryota; kingdom Metazoa; phylum Mollusca; class Gastropoda; order Stylommatophora; family Geomitridae; genus Candidula; species Candidula unifasciata. The sequence goes on from CAJHNH020002005.1 coordinate 32,836, forward strand.
ACTACTACTACTACTACTACTACTACTACTACTACTACTACTACTACTACTACTACTACTACTACTACTACTACTACTACTACTACTACTACTACTACTACTACTACTACTACTACTACTACTACTACTACTACTACTACTACTACTACTACTACTACTACTACTACTACTTTTACTACTACTACTACTACTACTACTACTACTACTACTACTACTACTACTACTACTACTACTACTACTACTACTACTACTACTACTTCTACTACTTTTACTACTACTACTTCTACTGCTACTACTACTACTACTACTACTACTACTACTACTACTACTACTACTACTACTACTAATACTACTACTACTACTACTACTACGAATTTGTGCACGTGGCCTTAGACTTCACGCGTTGTTATTTCTTATGATTTTGTAATTTGAAATTACGCGAGCGCTGCTGTTTTCACAAGGCGGTTAATTTCTGTGATCTTTGTCAAACTAATAATTTGTGCATCCCTTTAAATCATAGACGGCGTCCTTGGCTAAGGCGTTGCGAGTCCGACTCGTAATACCAAACTACCGCGATCGAAACATACTGCTGGCCGCATGGATTTTTATCATGGTATGAGGCGTCGCAGGTTGACCCAGCCCAAAATGTACCTTGATTTTTAGCACGGACAACCTCTAAAACGTGTGCCTTTTGATGCTTTGCATACTAAACTATCCAGTCATCTCCTTGTGAGATGCAATTTTTCGTTATTTGAAGCCCTACTCTGGCTCTTGCCAGGGGCCGCAATATAGCCCGACCATTAATATGGTCTAATGGCTGAACGCGGTTTCTGGGACCTCTCCACGGTGATCCTCATTCACATAGTGGCACTTTGTGTCAACGGATGTTTATCGCTTGTGTGATGTCCTAGTGGGGTAACAATTTTAACTAATCTAAAAAAAAAAAAGCTTTGCATACTTCCCGTCACCCCATAAGCTGTAAACATGCTAACTGTATGCTTTATATCTATGTCTGTGTTTGCGTGGACACCAACCCCCCCCCCCCCCCCCCCCCGCCCCCAATATACCGCAAAGAAGGCAAAATAAACACTAGATGTTTGTTTACAGTATAATTATTTCGATACCGGGACATTATTACAAACAGGTTGTATGCCAAATTTCAACAATTTTCACCGAGTAGATTTAGTTACTGTATTGTTGTGTACACGGAATCAGATGCAAGATAAATTAAATATACTTGATGCGAGATCACAGCAGCTTGGTTTTAAAATCCATAAAGGAAAAACAAAGATAATGAGAATAAATCAGGCAAATAGTAATGTGGTTTCTGTTAATGGCACCCCACTCCAAGACGTGGAGTCGTACACCTATTTAGGCAGTAATGTAGATAAAGATGGAGGAACTGACAGAGATATTAAAATAAGAATACAAAAGGCAAGAGGAGCTTTCATAGCACTAGGGAATTTGTGGAGGTCAAAAGAAATTAAAAGAAATACCAAACTAAAAATGTTTAATTCTAATGTCAAATCAGTACTTTTGTATGGGGCGGAAACATGGAGAACAACTAAGGCAATTACTAAAAAATTACAGATATTCATTAACTGGTGCCTGCGCAGAATAGATGGAATTAAATGGTATGATAGAATAACTAATGTATAGCTTCGGAAGAGAACTAAACAGGCGCCAGTGGAACAAGAGGTGAGGAAAAGACGCTGGCGTTGGATAAGACACACACTGAGAAAACAGGAGAACAGCATAACTAGAATGGCTTTGCATTAGAACCCGCACGGGCATCGGAATCAAGGAAGGCCAAAAAACACATGGAGAAGAGAGCTGGAGAATGAAGTTAGGAAGATGGGAAGGACATGGGGAGAGCTCCATGTAATGGTGAAGGATAGAACGACTTGGCGTGAGTTGGTTGAGGGCCTATGCTCCATTGGGGGATAGAAAGGCAGAAGAAGAAGTTACTATGTTATAGATTTTCTACAATTTGGACACGACCTTTGGAACAGTCTACAGCACACTGTGTGTTTATTTATATTCTCCGGAAAGTTCTGCTTGTTCGTCCATTTTTATGCCAAGAACTGAGTTGTGTGTGTGTGTGTGTGTGTGTGTGGGCATCCGTTTTACTGGCTCATTTTTGTGCACTATGTTGTTTTTTGCCTCTCGGAAACATGTGCGCCGACTTAGAATGAAGCTGGCTGACGATTAATTGCAGCTTTGCTTTCCGAGACAGTTTCCCAGAATAGGTATAACGGCTTGGGACCCAGTTTAGGAGGCCAGGTCTACGTTATTGACTTTGAAAAAGTAATCTAGTATTTTTGTGTTGTTTCACTGGTGCATTTTCTATGAGTATCAACGGGGGATAGTCGCTAGTTATGGAGCTTGTTCTTAGTGCGACGCTCTCCTTCTTCTTATTTTCTTCTTCCTCTTCCTGCGCCAGCTCCTACCTCTTATTGACATACTTATGTTTCAGTAACTAATGTTTATCTGTTTCACATCCTCAGGCCAATCCCAATCCACCTGCCAAGACATGCAGGACCTGACCCGTTCAGGTACCAGTTTCCAGTTTTCCCAGACGAGCCAGAAAAACCGTTCAGGTCTATATGGAATCCAGCCTACGACCTCTGCTTTCCCCGCAAAGAGAGCGACATTAAACATCTCGCATCTTTATCCGCAAAGACAGATTCAATAACCTCAAGCATATCCTCAAATGCTCTGTTATCTTCGCTACCTACAAACGTGAAAACTGCCCCAGTGATTTCAGCTGTCCCGGTGACTTCAGTCTTCAAGTCGCTAAAAAGGGCAATGCCCTCTGCGCCCTCTTCTGTAAAAACACAAGCGACCGTTAATAATGTACGCCCACAGCAGACGATGCGACCTTTACTAAACAGTCAGGTGAATCCACTTACATATTTCACATCCAAAAGAGATTTATTTCCAGTTATACTTCAAGCTTCAAGATCTGCTAATAATGACTCAATACATCCCACAATGGCCAGGCAGTTGGAAAAGTCAATAGGTGAAAATCATAAGTTTGTACATAATGCGATGACTCAATCCCAGTTCAAGGTTTTAATGGAACGACCTGCTTCTAGTCATCCGAAGATCCTCAAAGAATCTAGAAGCCAGCAGGATCAGTTGGATTCAAGGCATCTCCCTAACCAACAACAAGCCCCAAGCTTACAACACAACAATATGCCTCAAGTTCAGTCTTTCATTCCATTCCAAGACATGCCTATGGCCCTACAAAATATCTTTACTCTCGCTCCGTCTCCAACACTTCTAGGGTGTCTCAACGCTAGTCAGATGGTGTTTCCAGTTAACTCTCATGACACTTCAGCGAACCAGGGTTACGGTAGAAAACTCTTCCCCTGTCTCCACTGCCGATACACCACAGATCGTAGAAACAACCTCAAACGCCACATGCTGACAATGCACCAGACAAGCGCTAGGATGCTGGAATGCTGTGGTATTATTTTCAATACAAAAGCTTTATTGCGGGAACACGCCATGGTCTTCCATTATCACGGCTACACCTGTTATTTTTGTGGGCGCCGCTTTTGCAGAAAGGCTTTGCTCAAAAGACATTTGTCGGTCCACAACGGACAGAAAGATTTTATTTGCGACGTCTGCGACTACGCTACGTCTCATAAAAGTAATCTGGAGCGTCACAGAAAGGTCCATTCTCGACAAGACGACGGGAAAGAGGGCGAGGATGGAGGGCGTTACCATGGAGATGATACCCAGCTTTACCATGACGACGGTCGGTCGAATGGAAGCGAGGCTGTGAGTCATGATGACGTCAGCGGTGATGAGCTTTCAGTATGCTCTGATTATGAAGACGATGATGATGATACGGACGTTGAAATCAACGTTCATAGCGATTAACATAAGAATCTGACAAATTACATTTGATGAACCTATGTTGTGACTACATATACAAACTTAAAACCAGTCAACATAACAGAGATCTTTTGCCAGTGATCGTAGACTGACATTGTTACCAGAAAGATTATGTATATATAAAATATACATGCGTGTCTGTTATTGTAAGCAAATTACAGGATTTAATTCTTAGTCTACAGCAAAATGTTAAAGTTGCCCCCGTTTTAGACTAAAAATTAAACAAAAAGCCACTTGTAGTTGTAAGTGGACTCTTGAACTTGATACATTAAACAAAATTAGAAGCTGTTCTTTACAACATGTGTTTGATTAGGATTAGAATGTGTGGTCGGACAGAAGGTTTTTCGAAGTTGGAGTTCATCTGCATGAGAGGCAAGGAATCAACAATATGGATACAAATAAACCAGATATGTTAAACGGAATGCAGACAACACTCAACTTCTGGAATAGGACTGCTGTCCAGAAGTTTACAACCGATCAACTCGACAACAAAATAAAAACAAAAAAAAAAAGAAGAAAAATGTTTGGTCGTTTGGACACACACAACAGACTGCACAATTTATTGCCTGGCATATTTCGCTATATCTCGTCAGGTACATACTACAGTAACAATTTATTAAAATGAAGCAAATAACTGAATCCTAGAAACTGAAACATAAATTTGACTACATTCTTGTACTGTCTGTTTCAACAAGGTAACCGTAAGGCAACGACTGAATGGACTGTAGTATGTACCTGACGAGATACAGCGAAATATGCCGGGCACTAAATTATGCAATCTATTGTTTGTAACGTCTTTGTTCAAATTTACAAAGGGTGGGGGGGGGGCATATTGTCGTTGAGCCCCTTAAGTGGCTATGGTTGGATGTGCAGTGTTTGGTCATCCTGTGAAAGCAATGTTGAATTCTTCTTCTTCTTCTTCTTCTCGTTCACCGGCTGTAAACTCCGGCGGAAAGTTCTGATTGTTCGTCCACTTCTGGACTGTAGTCCTGTTCCAGAACCTGAGGGTTGCGTGTGCATCCGTTTGACAGATCTGTATGCAGACTGTTGGTTCCTTGCCTCTCAGACAGATGCACTCCGACTTCGAAGGAAGATCCCAATTAGTGTTGAATTGACTGATATCTTGTATGTGACCCATCTGGTCACCCTAAACGTTTATGTCTCTGGTGCATTGACGGAAGAAACAGCTGTTGGAACCAATAAACATTTCGTATCTAAACAGCGGTATGGTGGTTCTATCGTTCCTCGTTTTGTGTTTAACATGATGTTGAACTATCTGTCAGTGTGCCTGAGAAGGCTGCCTGCGACTAGAGCCTGAGAGAGTCGTTGCAATAGGGTTCTGACGAGTTCAGACATCTTTCTGATGTACAGAACAGTGTCCTCAAACCAGTGCCATTACAACTTTCAGGGTCACCAGAGTGTTTTCGGCGAACACTTTAGCTACTGCAATAACAGAATCCATAAATCTCCCGAGATCCACCTTGTCTATCTAATGAGGTCTAATTAACCCAAGGAACATAATGCCCAATATAGCTTTATCTCATATCTTTTAGTTACAGCCCTTGCCTTCTATGTCTTTTTTATGGCTAGTATTTTTTTCCTGTAATCACATGTGCCCCAGAGCTTCAACTGGCCAGACATGTGTGCATTTTTCTTGGAGAGACCTTAGTTAAGTTATTTTATGTGTACCTGTGTGTAAATATCACAGTGCATATTGATGCCAAGGGTTGATGAAGGTTTTCTAGCCGTAAAGTTTACTTGCTGGTTGTGGCTGTAATAATATGAAGCTGAATATTTCTTTTATTCGTCTGGTTTAAGGTCTGTTCATGCTATCTCGATGCAAGGTAGGTTATGCAGTCCCATCTGGGTGTTTCAGCTGTCACGAAATCGTCTTCTCCTTCTCCTCCTTCGCATTATTATTATTATTATTAATAATATTATTATTATTTTTATTATTATTATTATTATACTTAACTTAGTCGACCCTCTTTTATCTTGGGGTGTAGAGGTTAGCCAGAGAGAGATCGTCACACTTCTCTATCGCCTTTTTGTGGCTCTCCCTAAACCCAGCATAATTAGTGTGACTAAGTTTGTCCAATCAGCATGCAAACATTAATCCCGTCTATTCGCGTGTTCTGTTCATCTAAAAGTAATTGTGTCTTTCAAACATGAAACCTCATTGCTTTCTAATAACGTGTCTGGGTACTTTCTTATTAGCAGACCACAAACAGGGGACAGTCAAATATTTCAGGAGGTGATAGATTAGGCGTATAGTTGTGGTTAGGGTTAGGGTTAGGTTGCGAAAACCTTGGCCTTAGAAGAAACGCGCTAAAGCAAAGAAAACAAGGAGAACCTACCCTTTCAACCCTCTAAGATACTGGACTGTTCCGAAACGCCATTTGTGCCGTGTCTGTGGATTTCAAGCTGTACGATAGACATGGCCAATAAGACACCCTTTTTTTTGGGGGGAGGGGGGGGGGTGCCTAGTTGACCATGTTCTTAGTGCACTTGTATTCATGGCGAGGCGCAGACGCCGTCTGGAGGTGACAGGTTCAATTCCCGGCACGGTAACTATAGCTTCCGATTTTTATGTTGTCTAGTGTGTTCTTCTATCTTTCTACTTATTTCTATGAGTGCCGATCAATACATTTTCTGTTACTTAATTAATTCTGAAATTGACAGAGATAAGTGTGGAAAGGAAGGGAAACACTAATGATTATCCTAGCTTGGCTAGTTCATTATTTTATTGGTGTTTATATATTTATTTCCTTCTTTTGTATTCTTCTTTTTAGTTTTCCTACTTTACTATCATTGCTGGGTTTTTTCCTAGTTGAAATACTAATATATATATATATATATATATATATATATATATATATATATATATATATATATATATATATATATATATATATACATCATAAACCACTTCTGCCGTTAAGCGGCGTGGGGAGGAATAATTTGCGTTCCAGTGCACGTTGGCTGCCACTGGCTATTGTCATGCCGTGAAGGCGTAGAGTGTCTTTAATGTTGTCGATCCATGTTTTCCGCGGCCGTCCTCTTGCTCTTGTAGCTGATCTTCTGAGATGTAGTGCTTGGGATGGTATTTGATCTTGCTGCATTCTAACGAGATGGCCAAACCACTTGATCTGCTGTTTCTCGATGAATCTAGTACAAGGTGTCGTTCCCACAATTTGCCTGATAGTTTCAATATTCACTCGATCTCGTATGGTTAGGTATATATATATATATATATATATATATATATATATATATATATATATATTTATATATATATATATATATATCGGGTGTTAATTAATATCCATGTCTAACGCGTTGTTAAATGTGTTGAAAAGTTCAAACTTGGTTGTTCGTTCTTGTGACTGCTTCTTCTGGCTTACTATATATATATATAATGTGTGTGTAAGTGTTTGTGTGTGTATTGCGTTATTATTCTCGGATCTTTACCACCAAAGTTGAAGATTTTCTAAATTCTAATAATGTCTTCCTGATTTAGTTTTTTTTAATCATTCTATAAAAGATATATTCAGAAGGTAATCAGTCTGCCAGAAAGGTTGCTAGGGTAAATATCGGGAGCCTCGGTATCACAGTGAAAGCACTGATGGGAATCTCTCTGTAAATTAATGGGGCACTATGAAATCCCACAGAAAATTATTAATCTAGTAAAAGCAACATATAAAGACATGTCGAGCTCTTTATGGAGACAGCTAACAGATACATTATAAATCAAAATATGTGTGCGACAGGGTTATCTTTTGACGCCTCTCCTATTTTTACTGGCAATAGACTGGATTATGAAGACAGCAAAAATCCAGTGGACCCATACAAAACAGCTCTATTATCCGCACTTCGCTGATATTTCTCGCCTGTGCCACTCAGGAAATCAAAGGCAAGATAAATAGAAAATACCTTTTGCGAGATCACAACAGCGGGGTCTGAAAATATACAAGGTCAAGACAAAGATCATAAGATTAAATCAGACAAATAGTAATGTGGTTTCTCTTAACGGTATCCTACTCCAAGACGTGGAGTCGGACCCCTATTTGGGCAGTAATCTAGATAAAGATGAGGTAACTTATAGAGATATAAAAAATATATATATAGACAAAAGGCAAGAGGAGCTTTCGCACCACTATGGAATCTGTGCAGGTTAAAAGAAATTAAAAATAATATACACTTAAAATTTTAAATTTCAAAGTAAATCAGTACTGTTGTATGGAGCGGAAACATGAAGAACAACTAAGTCAGTTACTAATAAACTATAAACATTCATTAACTGGTGCCAAAATAGACGGGATTAAATGGTATTATTCAATCACTTTGGAAGAGAAGTAAACAAGTTCAAATGAACCGACAGGTGAGGAAAAGACGTTGGCGTTGGCTAGGACACACGCTGAGAAAACCTGAGAACAATATAACTGGAATGTCTTTGCATTGGAACCCACAGGGGCATCGAAACAAAGGAAGACAAAGAAACAGGCGAAAAAGGAAGCTAGAGAGCAAAGTTAAAAAAAAATGGGGAGGACATGAGGAGAGTTGCCTGCGATAGCCAAGGATAGAACTCTGTGTGAGTTGGTGGAGGGCCTTTGCTCCAGTGGGTGCTGGAAAGTCAGAAAAAGATATACAGAGGGTTTTCACATACGGTTATGAATCCCCGACAATTATTCATCATCATCAGATGCCTTGCCGACTGGCGTGGGCGATCATGCCTCTCCATAATCTGCGATCTCCTTCAGCATGTATCAGTTCGTGTGCCAACACACCTCCATGCCATGCAACAAGACTGTCAAGCATCTTCTCTCGTTGTCTTCCTCTATTCCCTTTTTCCACAGATCTTTCCAGTGGTCAAACATGTTCTATTTTCCCTCTTCTCATAACATGCCCGAAAAATGATGACTGTCTCCTTCTGATGGGACAATTATTAAAAAGGTCAAACAATTTCTTGAGGTCTCGGAGATGTGGTTTTACACAAGAATCCTTAGAATTCATTGGGCAGCTAAAAAAAAAAAAAAAAATTCTTCTATCTTTCTACCTCTTTCTATGAGTGCCGTTCACAATATTTTCTGTTACTTGATTAATTCATAATTTAAAAAAGGAGAAAAGGAGTGGGTCAAAGTGTTTGACCAATTTTCAGACTTGTGTAGGGTTTGTATCACTTTAGGTCGCGAGGGCAGGGACTGACCAGCTGGTGCTGCAGAATCAGAACTTCAACAAATGATTCATGACAATTCCAATACAAGCGATGTAATTATCTATACAAATGGCTCTGCGTTGAGAGACAGATGAAATTCATAGGCGTTCATAGGAAAAGCGAATGAACATCGCCTATTGCAGCAAAGCGTGATTTATGATATCACAACGTCTAGTTTGAGAATGGAGGCGGAGACAGTCACTGCTGCCCTTCCCTGGCTTGTCAATCAGAAGCAGCTGTACACACATGTTGTAATTGTAACTGACTCACAGGGAATGTTGAGAAAGGTGGAGACAGGCATGCTCTCTGCAGAGGGCAAGCATCGCTTCAGGGGTGCTGGGTAGTTAGCGTCCTTTGGATATTTTCTCCAGGTAACGCCGGTGTTGCTGAAGATGGGGATGGAGCGCTTATTGGAGTGTCCCGATTTTTGTGATGACGAGTCTTAATTCAACATTCTACATTCAAACGAGCGTGTCTGATGCTTTGAAAGAGGCGAGGGCTCAAAGACAACTTATCACAAACATCAGAAAGAGACAGTCTTAATTTTTTGGTCACGTTATGAGAAGAGGGAAATTGGAACATGTTGTGACTATTAGAAAGAACAGGAAAAAAAAAGAAGAAGAAGAGAAAGACAGCGCAAGAAGATTCATTACATCTTTTTGTCATGGCATGGAGGGGTGTCAACACACGAACTGATACACGCAGTTGCGGACTGCTGACTGTGGAGAGGCATGATCGTCCACCCCAGATTATGACAAATATTATGCAGATTCAAAAACCTCTCATGTAAAACAAAGCTACGACTGCTTCTAGCAGGAGCTATTGGTACTTTCATATTCGACTGTCCCTGTGTGGTTTCTGGGGCCCCATTTAAGGGGAGGGTTGTGGAAGGGGGATATACCCACTTAACATAGGATAAAGGAAAAGGCCACTAATTATTAGAGTTTCCTTCAAAGTTAGAGTGCATTTGGCTTAGAGGAAGTGAGTCAACAACAGTCTGCTTACAAATATACTTAAGTGAGTGGTCTCGAAGCATGGTGTCCGCCTCGAGTGGTGGAGTTTCCGGGTTCTTCTTCTTCGCGTTCACCAGCTGTAAACTCTGGCGGAAAGTTCTGGTTGTTCATCCACTTCTAGACTGCAGTCCTGTTTCAGAACCTGAGTGTTGGGTCTGCATGCAGTTGGAAGTCGAAAAGAGTAGCCTAACGGCGCTGACCGGGCAAAATTTGGAGTTAAAAATCTACCCAAAGTATTTCAGCATCCTCGCTGGTGCTACGGAGTTTTTCACTGCGCTGAGAATCTTCGGACTCAGGCTTGAGTTGAAAGTAGAACTGGGCGCTTGTAGGTTACACCCGTGTATCGAGATGTTGTTCCGTTGAATTAACGAACAATAAACACTCAATTCCACTTATGGACTTTCGTCTGGCTACAGAATTTGAGTTTTGCGTTCACATCCATTTTACAGATCTGGCTTATATGAATGCAGACTTCTGGTTCCTTGCCAGGCAGATGCACTCCGTAATTAGTCGACTTTTACGACATGCTTCCTAGGAGCAGTGGGTCTATCACCCCTTCACCAACAGCAGGACCCTGGAACCCACACAGGAAAAAGAATCTTTGTCATTGCACGCAGATATATATTTTATATATATATAAAAGTAAAGTAAAGATCCCTTTTCACGCCTTTCGGCGCATCGGGCATATGGGCAGAGCGTCCCATATTTTTACAGACCATCAGCACTCTGTGGGTAATGTGGTCAGCATTACGCCGGCTGTCTTTACTTTCCCAGGACAGCCCATCCTGGTACCCATTTTAGGCTGGGTCATACCACGACAAAAATCCACGCAGCCATTAGTGGGTTTCGATCGCGGTATGCTGGCTTACGAGTCGGACTCGCAACGCCTTAGCCACGGACGCCGCTATATATATATATATAGAATATATATATATATATATATATATTGAATATATATATATATATATATATATATATATATATATATATATATATATATATATATATATATATATATATAGTTCCCCGTGTGGATTCCGGGGCTTCATTGTGGAAATAAGAATAGAAATAAGAATAGACCCAATGCCTCCCCAACAACCATGACGTAAGAGTCAACCAACTGGGAGCTTTTTTTTTTTTTTAAAGTGGGAGTGTATCTGTCTGAGAGGCAAGAAACCAACAATATGCATATAGACACGTCAGATCTGTAACGCTAAAATTCAGAGGTGGGCGAACAACCAGACCTTCCCGCTTGAGTTTACAGCCGGAAAACGTTAAGAAGAAGAACAAGAACATGAAGAAAAAACCTAGCTTCTTCCAGTTTTTCCCCACCTCTCCCTCTCTCTTAAAAGATAACATAACTGGAATCTCAAAACCGTATTTCGAACTATCTTCATGGACGTAAGTAACATGACATGTATACTAGATTTACACTACACATGTTATACATATAAAGTGTGTGCTGGTGAATTACCGAATGTAAGAATTCTACTTGTGTGTATAGTAACTAACTTATCGTGCCCGACTACTTCCATCAACGACAAACTACTTTTCTGGCGGTGATTGTTGGCTTTGGCGCCTCTAGCAACTGAAATACACATTTACTGCGTGCATATATTTCTGGATTGTTCCGGAGCTAGTTATTTATTCACCAGTTTTTTATATGCAACAGTGAGGGACATACATATCACGCATAAACACACCACTAATCACTAATCGCACATACACGCATACATACATATGATACCCCACTTCATTTAAATATAAATTATTAATGCAATGTGGGCTGACCGGGAGTCGCCGTGGCAGAGCAGCTAGACACTCGCCGAGGATCGGAAGGTCGTGGGTTCGCTCCCTGGCCAAGCCGGACTTTTCTTAAAAAATTAACATGGCTCCCAGGTCGACCCAGCCCTGAGTGGGTACCGATTGCAGTGCCGGAAAGTAAAGGCGGCCGGCGTGATGCTGACCACATCACCCATCTTGTGCCGTTGGTCTATAAAATATACGTCTAGCCCTATGTGCCTTTTACGCCTAAAGGTGTGGAAAAGGGTCATTTACTTTACTTTTACTTTACTATGGGCTGACCATGTGACCACATGAGGTCGCTGAAGCTATGCAATTCGTGCTTTGTGCGAATGTTAAGAATGTGCCTGGACTGCCATTGTCAGTGACGAGGATTTCTGGAAAGACGTTTGATTTTTAAAAAATCAGTATATACAGCCGGAAAAGGAAAAGACAAGCACCGTTCTTTGGTCATATGATGAGGGGAGGAGATTTCAAGGATACTGTGACGACTGGGGAGATCAACGAATAAAACAGGAAGAGGCAGACCCAGACAGAAGATGACAGATGGATTGCAACAATGGCACAGAGTGATATCATCGGTGGAACTGGTCCAGAGGACAAGGGTACGAGATCTGTGGAGATGCATGAACGCGTACGCCACTCGGCATGGCACGTGATGATGATGATGATGATGATGATGACGATGATATATTTGAACGTATCTAGGCATGTGAGATAGCATCAGATGGGAGCGGTGTCATAGAAAAGGGGGAGTAAGAAGAAGGAGGGAACGGGTTTCTTTTTTCGTACAATAATAATAATAATAATAATAATCGAGTTAAGCTCGAACAAGCTCGAACTTTTCTAGCGTAGAATGTTGCTTATCTACGCCACATCATTCATCGTTGAATGGCATTAATTAACAAGACATCCCTCACACAACGACATTCCAATGCTAACTAATTCACCTTTGAAAAGGGCAGCCTGAAAAACTGCTGACTCGTGCATTCAGTCAGCTTATGCACTATTGGTGTTTCTATGTTTCCCAGAGTACCAGACTTGAAAAACCTTTTTGTAGAATTCATTTTTAATTGCCACTTCGCAGTCTACTAGTTCTCGGAAGAAGCTAACTGTAATTTAAATTTCTAATAAACATTTGCCTTTACTATTTTTCCTTTTTTTCCTCCAACGATTGTTCACGTAACTGCAGTTTTTTTTTTTTCCTCCGTTAAATCTATACTTCGTGTAGGTTAGGTTGCTTTTGTGATTAAATATTTAAAATATATGGGGACGGGCCAGTCCTGACTAACGGGTGTGAGTTACGGGCACTGACAACAGCTAACAGAAGCCAGCTTCAGACCTCAGAAATGAGATATCTGAGAAATGCGGTCCAAGTGACACGAAGGGACAAAGTTCGCAATCAGGGAACTAGATCTTCAGGGCGACCTAGGGTCCGCTGGGAAGACATCCGACAGTCCATGACTGACAGAGGACTGGGACGGAACAGAGCCAGAAGAAAAAAGCTGACTGAGAAGTCTGGGGATTTCTCTCGCAAACATAGAAGAGGAGCGACTAAGTAAGTAAGTAAGAAATATATAGCCCCTAAATAGAATGGATGTTTCTCTCGTAATTTTGTGTAAAATATGTACAAGCAAACATACAAACAGGTGGACAAACAGGCAGATATATTGGCAAACTAACGCGAACATGGGTGGGACATGGTGGGCAGATGGACAGAGAGACATACAGATGAGCAGGTAGATAAAAAAAAACGTGCAGACATATAATAAACATACACGGTATACAGAGTTTACATGGACAAAGAGACAGATAAACAATCAACAGACAGATGGATGAACAGGCAGATGGTAGACGCGTAGTAACAAAGAAAGATGGACGAGAAGTCTGGTCTGGTAGTCCTAGTTTCAGCTTCATAGCAAACGGGTCACCCCATCTTTGCTCCGCTCCTGTGCCAACGAAAAACACACAGAATGTTTATCACAGTATTAGGATTGCAGTTCATCATTGATGGTAGCAGAACTCGCCAACAGATCAGCAGTTGCCCACGCGATCAATTTTAATCACATAAGGGCACCACAACACTGCACGATAGGCATCGCGCCATTTTCTGAATCTACAATTCACACCAACACGTTGGTCACAGTCGAAAAAAACATTCCAAATGCAATCCGCAGCCAACACAGGTCACGCCATGCATTCAACTCCGAAGCTGGGCGACGAAACTATATCCAGTCTACAAATGGAGCAAAAATGCATCGGCCATCGTCCGGCAGAAGCAAAAAAATTTGCCTGTTTCGAACAGTGCCGCTGCCTAACGTCCATTTTGAGCAGAAATATCAGTCTCCGTCGAGTGCCTGAAAATGTGTCCATTCATTTCTGTTTGTTAGTCCCAACCAACGGTACTCCACAGAGTACTTTTAAAATGGTCAATACAGCATTGCCATTTCAATATTAATTTCAGTTTTCGGAGAGTTAACAAGCTGATTTGTCAAGATCTCACGACTTGTAACATCTACGTCAAAGTCGTCAGCTTTCCTTTTTCCTTCATTGCTTGACATGAGTGCATTCTATGTGTTGTCTAATCCGACATTTAAATGATGCTCTATCTAGACCAAGCGCCAGTTTTGTTCGTTATTCTGCTCTCGTGAATACCACAATATGAATAACCCATATTAGATGCCCGGCAGAAGTGCTAAAACAGTCAAACGGCAACCTCAAATTCATGAAGCTGATGTCCTTGTCAGTTTTGATAAGTTAACTAACTATACGACACAATAACACAACACTAATTTGTGAACACGCCTTCAACTGAACAATCTTGTGTTGGGTTTAGATAATTAACAGTATGAATGCCCAAGAAAATCGTGAAATTGCACAGATTTGTCTTGGATCCCCTGTTGAATCCCTTGTAGTGTGCTCATTAACATGACTTCCTGGAGCTAATGAAAGTAAACCTCCCAGAACAGTTTCATGATAAAAAAATAATAATATATCGTAAAGAAGAAAAAAAACCACATATGATATTGTTCATTAGTTCTTCTTCTTCTTGGCGTTCACCAGCTGTACACTCTGGCGTAAAGTTCTGGTTGTTCGTCCACTTCTGGACTGCAGTCCTGCTCCAGAACCTGAGTGTTGCATGTGCATCAATTTTACAGATGAATGATTCAAGAAAATGCAGATTGCATGATTGTCTTGCCTCCCCTGTTGAGATGCCCTCCGACTATCAAAGGAAGCTCCCCAGTTAGTCGACTCTTACGACATGCTTTTGGGGAGGCAGTGGGTCTATTCTTGTTTTCCCTACAATAGGGCCCCGGAACCCACATGATATTGTTCATTAGGGAAAAACATATTTCCTTAACGTCATAGATGTCTGGAATGAGCAAATCACATTTCATTATATTCAGTCAATTAGTTTCCAGAATATTAAAATGTATTCATAGTCATGAATTTCTGAATGGACTGTACCAACATTATAGGGCAATATTTCTAAAAACAATAGGCTAGGAGTGTGTGTGTGTGTGTGTGTGGGGAGGGGGGGGGGGGGAGTCATATACCTGAAGAGCTCGGTTTAGAGCAGCATATCTACTCCAGTCACTATGCATTGTGAAGGATGCAATGTATATTTATTTTCTTAATCTCCCTCACCTTACTTGGGATTTGAACCCTGACCTCCCACTAATGCAGCAAAATAGAAGCTGGCCAAATAGAAGTTCCAAATAAATTTTTTTTAAACTACGTAGGATGCCTTGCCAATCCCTGGTTTCCATCTCATTCGGCCTTCAACACCACTGAATCAGTGGAGCAGCTGTGGGAGCCAGACGCGGGGCTATAAATCACAGGCACATAATAGACTCAGGAATTCCGGCCGAGGAGATGATGGTCACTTCAGGTATATTTCACTGGACATTGTCCAGATTACTGACATGCCCACCCAAGGATACCTAACGGAGAAATGGTGCGAAACACGCCGACTTAAGGTGTATAGTTGTTCAGGCGTTGAATGAAGTACTCTTGTCTCCGTCGCAGGACGCTGTCGTCAGGTTGGAGTGACTGTTTCGTTTCCCGGTGTGCTGCTGACTATGTCTTTCGATTTTTTATTTTGTTTAGTATATTCTTCTTTCTCCGCTTCTTTTCTTTGCAACTGTAAGCGACGAACACAGTGCTAATCTATTTACTGAGCTCTTGTTTCTTCCCTATCTATCTTCTCTATCTTTCATAAATCTAGTTTCATTTTCAGTCACAAGACTAACATGTAGCTACTATTACTACTACAACTGCGTATTTTTCTATTCCTCCTCCTCCTCCTTCTTCTTCCTCTTCCTCTTCTTCTTCTTCTTCTTCCTCTTCTTCTTTTTCGTCTTCTTTCTCTTCTTCGATAAAGGCAGAAGAAGGAGAGTCAGAAGAAGCAGCGTCTTGTGCGCCAATGGAGTGAAAATAGATCCTTTATTTGTGACTTGTATAGACTTGTTTCTGATGCTACTGATTTCAAGTATGGCGTGGGATTTATCAGTCGTTTACCTCTCGGTTCAAGAAGTAGAAGATATAACAATTCTCAAACAAATCACACTCTCTTGCTTCAGTGATATCTTTTCTTTTGACCTAGCCATCCTGGCAACAAACTTGTTTGGATTCCATGCCTTGTATTGTAAAAAACACCCAGAACGCCGCGGGTTTCGCCGCCATTTTGTTTGTGAACTGGGAGACTGTCACACAGGAAGAGGCTTCGGAGATGAGGTGGGTCGTTGGGGATCACAGGCGTTAGAGCTGTCGCGTCATGTACGAGACCTCAGCGCCATGCCCCCACGGACCATTTACTCGGGGCCCCCCTCGAAGGCAGTGGCGCGGCTGGAGATAATTAAAAACCTATAACGATCGATCAGTGAATACTTCGCACGCTGAAGCTCTTGAATGCAAACATCGACGAGTTACTAAGTAAAACCTCTGCATTCTCTACGACCCGGTGAAGCGGCAAAAAATGTCCTTAACAAAAATATTCCATACTCCGCGGTGTTTACAATTCTAATATTATGTCTGACGGTCTGATAAAATCTTTGTATTTAAGCGCGTCTAAATGGCTGTCTCGCAGACGGACTGAAGCGACGGCCGTTAAATTTATTTAAATACATATCTGCGGTTTTTTTCCCCCGGCTCTTCACTAAACGTTCATGCGAGGCCTTGTTTCATAATAGAAGCTACTACTTTGTTCTGTAAGTAAAGGAAGTTAAGTGAGTGGGCGTCAGTGAGTTGTGGACACCGAGTATTAGCACCTCCTGTAATGTTTTCACGTCTGTTGGGAACCTTTTAAATTTCGTACATTCTTCTTTGTGAGTGTTTCACTTTCTCGCTTGGTCGTCTTCCTTGGGCCGTACAGGGCTACCAGAAAAACTCTTTTGTTGTCGTCGTTACCTAACAACTGTTGTGATCGTATTGATCAAAGTCATGGAGACGTTTTTTGTGCACAAACGCTCACTACAGCGGTGCCAGAATCTAGCATCTTAGCCACTCGATCTGTTTGTGTCCCCGCACTGTTCACTCCCTCTATAAGAACACTTACCTTATCTGGCTCGTCATGCATTAGTTCAGCAGTAAAGTAGTGGCAGCACCAGCCAGTCTATCTTTCTGTTAGTTTCCCAATACACCGGCATCACCTGGGAAAAAATATCAGACTACAAGGGACATCTGAAGCGATGGTTGCCACTTTGCAAGGAGCACACGTCTCCCTTTTTTTTTCAACATGTACTGCGAATCAGTTACAATTGCGACATGTATGGGATCTCAAGACAGCGGAAGACTGCAGTGACCGCCTCCACCACCATTCTCAAACTAGAGGTTGTGGCATCATATGCAAGGTTCTGTTACATTAAGCAAAGTCCTTTATCTTTTGCTTAAAAAAAAAAAAAAAAACACCATGAACCTTGTCTGCCTTTCAACTGTATAAATAAGTATATCACATGGGCAAGAAGAGATATAAAACCTCACAAAAAGTATATTAGCAAGCTTCACAATATAACAAATACAAACAAAATGTGAACGTTGCGGCTACGCAGCCGTCATCAGCACATACAAATCAATCAATACTACACAAAAACACAAAATTACTCTAGCTGGTGTCTCGAAGCCTGGGCAAGAACTGTCACATAGCATGTTATGAAATGTGGAGACCGGTAGGCTACGTGAAGAGTAACAAGCATCGCGTGTCGGAGGTCTTGGGTATTTTCCCTAGGAAATGCCAGTGTATTAGTAAATAAACAGGTAGAAAGACTGGCTGGTTCTGCACAACTCGATGGTAAACGTATGCATGACAAGCTAAATTTTGTAAGGGCCCTTTGGGGGCGAGTGAACAGTGCGGAAGTACAGATAGATCATCACAGTCTGAAGAGAAAGATTGTGCAATGAATGATCAGGAGATCGGGTTGACAATCAGCACTGGGTGAGCTGAGTGGTCTCGAGGCATGGCGTCCGCCACGAGTGTTCAGTGCCGGGTTCAGGCCCCGGCGAAGGCTGGGATTTTTTCACGCAGACTGCTGATTATTTGCCCTGGTCTCTGGGTAGTTAGATCGGATGCCTGTGTGTATTGTTGCGCACGTAACAAATCTCCTGGTAGTACCTCCCGACTCTAATTTGAACATAACGCTAAAAAAATTCGTTGGTTGGTTCACGTCATACTGAAGAGAACATACAGCTAATACTGAGACACCTTAGGCAAAAGACCTATTTTAGTGTAACTATGAACACGACAAAATCCGAAATCATGAGCTGAGAGCGTGAGCGAGTGGAGGAAGAGACATACATGAAGAGTAAGTGATGGATAAAAAGAGAGAGATAGTTGACAGAGTCAGAACAAAAATGAGCAAGAGGAAAGCTTTCCTTTTTCGTCTTTATCTTCTGCCACCCCACCCCTCTTCCTCTACCCTAATCTTTCGCCTCCTAATTCTTATACATCTTATTTACTTCGAACCTCCTCTTTCTGGACCGACAAGCATGCATCAACATACTGACATTTATTCGCCGATAAATTTCAATTGGTTTCACCCCATCACTGAAGCCAAAACGGATAAGTGAACGCTGCTCCTCTTTGTTACCCATCAAAAGTTGGGCAGCCATCTTCAAAGTGGCAAAACGACGTCCCCGTTCTCGTCTGCTCCGTGATGTCACTTTTCTTTAACACTAGTGACATCATTGTTGCAAGTGTTAAAATGCAGATGATGACATCATTTACAACAATACTGAGAAGTTACAAGACAATCCCATAGCAATTGTAATTTCTATCCCAGTTTTACGGCTTTCATTTGAAACCACTTCCTGGTTGGTTTTGTTTTTTGTTTTCCAAAATGTGACATGCTATTTTGGAAAAAACAAACAAAAGGCTATAAGTTTCCTACTGGAAGGGGCAGGCGTCGACCATAACAATGGTGGACGACTAATATCGTTGGGGGAGGGGGGGGAGGGGGGGGGGAGACAGGTGGTTAGGGTGTCCCTCTAGCAAGCCGTGATGAGAGCAACGTTTCACAAAAGGACCGTCTACGAGGGGCGCCGATACAATTAAAGCTTTGGCGGAGGGCCCAGACCTCCAACCAATTTTTTGGGGAGACGGGTTTAAGGGCTCTAAGCATTGTTTAAAACTGCTTCTGGCGTCATCGGAAATGGAACTCTTCGCTGGCTGCTGAAGAGGAGGACGCACCGAGTGTTTTGGGAATGTCTCAAAGTGCTATGGCGTCAATGCTTAGCGCCACACTCAAAACAGCCTGGTTTAAGTGATTAATAATAATAGCGTGCCTATGGCACACACACATATATATATACATACATGAGGGGGGGGGGGTGGAAGAGGTCAAGATGCCTAAGACTCCGAGTTTTGGCGCCCTTGCCTGCACCACGATGACGGTGATGATGATCAGTAAAACCAAAACAGGCTCTTGATCTGTTCTCTGGATTTATTCGTTCCTTTCTTGTAAACGATGTTATAACAAACTGAATAGATCGACACCGACAAGCCAGAATATCCCTCTCGTAAAAGCACTGCTTTGTTCCCACACATGTTTGGATAACACTGGCTCCGTTTTCTCCTCTCTTAGCCTTTGACCTCGAAAATCAGATTCGTCAACACCTCTGCCATTCACGTTCTGGCCCAGTCAAGTGCTATATCAATTAAAGTCTTTAGGGTACGGGTTTGGCGCATTATAGACTAGTTTTTCTACGTTCTGTTTCTCTATGGGGCCATTCATCGCCAAACAATATTCATGCTGGGTGCTGGAGTGGCAATGGGTATTCAATGGCGCAAATGTAAAAAGTCGATTTACTGACCCAGGGCACTCGGTGATTGGTTGGTCGACTGGGTATAGTGACTGTGGCGTTAGATGACTGGCTGTTTTTATGATGAAATGTAAAGCAGTTATCATACAAGTAGGAGCAAGAAAATGAGGAGACTGTGGGGAAGGGAAGGGGAGGAGAAGAAAAAGAAGAAGAAGATGATGACGACATGATGATGATGATAAAAAAGAAGAAGAAGAAGAAGAAGAAGAAGAAGAAAAAGAAAAAAAAAAAGAAGAAAAAGAAGAAGAAGAAAAAGAAGAAGAAAAAGAAGAAGAAGAACAAGAAAGAAGAAGAACAAGAAGAACAAGAAGACGACAACGACGACAGCGCCGCAGAAGGAACAGTAGGAGATGGTGAAGAAACAGACAAATAAATGGGATACAGGGTGAATGGTTTGGACATCTAACCAGGATGAAAAATGATCAAATAACATCACAAATTTTCAACCAAAGAAGCTCAGGATATAAGGCAAGAGGAAGACCAAGGAAACGGTGGATTGACGGGGTCTCCGAAAACTGCCAAAAGCACGGCCTCAGAACATCAGATGCTGCCCGCCTTGCTTACGACAGGAACTTGCATCTCCCCACAACGCTTAGCGGCATACGTGGAAGGAAAAAGAAAAAGTAAGGGTGACACAAACATGAGCGCCTGTATCTCGCCTAGGAAAACGAGCATGCAGAAACATCGCTATCTGAACCACTGGAAAACTAGAGAATGAAGGCTAACCCCGCTTAGAAAACGAAAAACAGTGATCTCTAGTGACAGACAGACGCAATTGAATTCAATAACTCAGTGCAGTTGCATAAAATTCTCATAAAAGTGCAATTCAAATACACATTCAATTAACATTCTGGGCAACATGCTAAACACGGGCATGCCAGGTAGCCCACTGTAGCTGTGTGAGAAATCCGTCAAAATGCAAATAGCCAAATCTGTTGCAATAAACGAGCTGGGTTTGGACGCCGATAAATTCCAACGTTTGTTTCACAGCTGGTCTAAGATCTATCCATATCATGTGTATTACGATCCATTCACATCATGTGTTTTAGGATCCATCTAAATCATATGTATTAGGATCCGTTCATATCATGTGTATTACAGATCTCAAGGGTCGATTCTTGTCATCTGTACTACAGAGCTCTAGTCGAAACATGTCATTTGTAACAGATTATGGGCCGACCCATGTAATTCGTATAACCGAGTTCAAGGGTCGACCCTGGTTATTTGTATTACCGAGTTCAAAGGTCGACCCTTTTTATTTGTATTACTAAGTTCAAGGGTCGACCCGTGTCATTTGTATCACAGAGACGATGGGGTCAACATTCACATAACAGTATATCCCTGTGACTCTAGGGTTGTCACGCTTTATGTGTGTCACAGAGACGATGGGGTCAACATTCACATAACAGTATATCCCTGTGACTCTAGGGTTGTCACGCGTTATGTGTGTCACAGAGACGATGGGGTCAACATTCACATAACAGTATATCCCTGTGACTCTAGGGTTCTCACGCGTTATGTGTGTCACAGAGACTGTGAGCTGACATGTCATGTGTACCACAGAGACTGGGTTCATACACACCATGTCTCACAGAGACTGGTTTGACACGCACCATGTTCTCACAGAGACTGGGTTGACACACACCATGTCTCACAGAGACTGGGTTGACACACACCATGTCTCACAGAGACTGGGTTGACACATGTCATGTGTACCACAGAGACTGTGGGTTAACAAAAGTGGGTTGATACACACTATGTCTCACAGAGACTGGTTTGACACACACCATGTATTGCAGAGACTACGGGTTGACAAAAGTGGGTTGACACATACCATGCCTCACAGAGACTGTGGTTTGACATAAAAGTGGGTTGACATACACCATATCTCACAGAGACTGTGGGTTGACAAAAGTGGGTTGACACACACCATGTCTCACAGAGACTGTGGGTTGACAAAAGTGAGTTGACACACACCATGTCTCACAGAGACTGTGGGTTGACAAAAGTGGGTTGACACACACCATGTCTCACAGAGACTGTGGGTTGACACACACCATGTCTCACAGAGACTGTGGGTTGACACACACCATGTATCACAGAGACTGAATTGACACATGTCATGTGAATCACAGATACTGCGGGTTGACAACAGTGGGTTGACACACACATTATGACTTACAGAGACTGTGGGTGTACACATGTCATGTGTACCACAGAGACTGCGGGTTGACAAAAGTGGGTTGACACACACCATGTCTCACCGAGACTGTGGGCTGACATGTGACATTTGTATGACAGATACTTTGGGTTGGCAAATGCCACGTGTATCACAAACACTTTAGGGTTGGCCCTGTCTCTTAACCAAGATCTCTTCTTTGGTTAGTGCCATGTCCTCAGTGCGTGTTGGCAGTGAAAGTTCTTCCTTGTTGTCTGTTCCAAGAAACTTCGTTATATATTCTGCTCATCGCTACCGCTAAGTGCCATTCTTCTTCTCAACATCTTGCTATCTCCGGTAGCAGGTAGCAGTTGGTGTGCTGACATCCTTCAATGCCATGACAAATGGCTGTCATTAATATTCTTCTGTTGTCTTTCTATTTTTGTTTCGACCCAATATGGAAAAAACGAACAGCAGAATGTTTTTCTTTTCTTCTGACGGCGCTTTGCTAATGCAGTTTCCACACATGGGTTTTTTTTTTTTTCTGCTGCTTCTTCTACTAACACTTCTTCTTGTGCTTCTTCTACTACGTGGCATTCTTCTTCTTTATCTTTTCTTTTGTGTCGTGCTTCTTCAGTATGGCTTCTGCTTCTTTTACGCTACTACTGTCGAAATTTCTGTATGTTTTTTTTTTACTGTGAGTTTGGTTAACGTCTGTTTTTTTTTCTACTTCCTTTTACGACACACTTCTTACTTCTGGCTTCTTCTGGCTCTCTTTTTTCTAGCAACTTCTTTTTTTGCATTTTTATCTGTTTTCCCTCTTCTTCTTCTTTTGCCTTCTTCTTCTTCTTCTTCTTCTTCTTCTTACTTTAAAATTGACATTCTTCGTCTTCTTCTGATTCCCCTTCTACTTACTTCTTCTTCCTCTTTCTTCTTCTTCTTCTGCTTCTTCTTCTTCTTCTTCTTCTTCTTCTACTACTACTTCTTCTTCCTCTTTCTTCTTCTGCTTCTTCTTCTTCTACTACTACTTCTTCTTCCTCTTTCTTCTTCTTCTTCTTCTTCTTCTTCTTCTTCTTCTTCTTCTTCTTCTTCTTCTTCTTCTTCTTACTGCTGACAGACTTGATGGGAAAAGTGCACGGAGAAGAGCACACACAAAAATGAGCTTGATTTCTAAAGGCTCTCACATTGGACCCGTCCTACATTTGGCCCATTCAAACACTCAGCATTACAACTCACGTTTTCGAGCCCAGAAAGAGAGCTACTTCCCTTCCCATTCATAAATCGCTGTGTCGCACATCTTGTCCAATGTTGCAGGGCTGTCACGCTACGCTGCATACAGTAGTGAGACCTAGGCTGCATGCAGTCGTGGGACATAGGCTGTGACAAGGAGAAGGGAAGGGGAAGTTTAGGATCAGTTCTGCATGTTTATGGGTCGTTAAAAGCGCTCACATCCTGTAATACGGAACTGTCGATATTGCCGGTAGGTCAACACCACTAGTAAAATGCTGCGTGTTGTTGGCCGGTCACTAAGCGTGACATCCCCGCAACATAAGGCAAGCCGTGCAACACGGTGATTTAAGAATGTGAAGGGAAGTCACTCTCTTTCTGGGCCTGAAAACGTGAGTTGTACCCACTCATCTTTCACAAGGCAATTTTGTTTTTATATATCAAGCATATTGTGTTAAAATATCGAAATGCATAGCATGAATGTAAAGCACAAAAAAAAAAAAACCCCATGGATGGCAAATGCATACTTTTAAAATACAAAGGCAGAGAGATAAATATATGTACGGTTTTACCACAAGGATAGGGTAGAACAATAACAATGACCTTTTCCGTAATTGTGGTGATCGTGTGAGATTGTGAATCAAGACAACCTAAGTCTTTCAGCATGGCACACAATGATGATGATGACTCTTCTGCTATAACTGGGCAATTAACATTCTGAACCCGTGGAACGTAGACGGGAATCATCAGGCAACAAGGAAACAATACTTTCAGGGCGACCGTAAAACACTGATGGGAACGGTTTATAGAAGTACAGCCTACAGTGAAAACCCACTCAGCTCTCACAAACCTCGGCTTTATCACGTGTTTGTTTGCTTCGATTGTGCTCGTTGGCGATCATAAAATTAAGTGGCGACACCCGATCCGGGACGAATACAGGTGCTGGCGAAGGCGATACGCCCCCTTCTCCGAACGCTCTCCACAGGACCAAGACAATCAAATTATGTGCCTCTGTCGAAGGAGAAAACTGGAATGTATCGGGGTATTTCCCTGGCTGCTGCCACTAATTCTTTATTGCAACTGTATTCAATGGAGGTCTTCTTGGCGAAGTTTGGTTTGATTGGTTTGAACCACAGATCAACATCACGGCACAAGGGGAGTAACCCATTAATGCTTCATTTTACTTCTAACTGAAGCCTGAGTCCGAAGAATCTCACCGTAGAGCAGGAATCCGTAGCACCGGTGAGGATCCCGAACTACTTTGGGTAGATTTTTAACTCGAAATTTTGCCCAGGAAGCGCCGTTAGGCTACTCTTTTTGATTTTTAACTGCAAAGGGATTTTTTTTTTTTTTTTTTTGCGTGCACAACAATACACACGGGCGTCCTATCTTACTATCCAGAGACCAGGCGCAAATTACTAGACTTCCATGTGAAAAAAATCCCAGCCTTTACCGGGGTCTAAACCCGGAAGCCGTTTGCCTGGCGTTCTGAAGGTCGCGGGTTCGTTTCACGATTGCAGTGCTATATTTACGAGTGAATTTTTTTTTTAACGGAGACCAGTCTATCAGGGTGATCAGAATCTGGCCAGAGATGACAACCACTTACTTGAATGGCATGGACTTGCATAAAACGTTCACATTTCTCCACAAATCCCAATTTGCAACACCACAGAGTTCATCTATTCTATGTGGTTCAAATCAATCAAAATGTAATATATGTTGTTTATGGGGGTTACGGCGGTGGGGTGTCTGTGTGTGCGTGTTGGTGGGGGGGGGGAGATTAGGGGGGGGGGGGTCTTCTACCTTAAAGAGTCACCATTTTACAATGCTTGCTAAGGCACAACTGGTATATCCCCGCCCCCACCCTCCGACCCGACACAATGCTGCCCGGAATCTACACGGGGGAATTTTTCGTTCAAGTGGGGCAGGGGGCTGGGGGGAAGTTAATTGAAGGGAGTGTCCCTTGTTGGCTGCCTTGTCTAACATCCCCTGTAAATATATGGGTTTCTCCGACTTTTCTCCAGTTTTTCGTCCACCCAAGACAGAACTGGTGATACAATGGCTTGACTGTACAACAGGAACACCTGGAGATGTGATTCAATCCTTGATGTTTCATCATTATGAGATTTGCATCTGGCTAGGTGATTTTTCTTCTCCCCCCCCCCCCCCCCCCACCACCACCACGTAACCTCTTTTATTTGAAGTCGATTTAAACAGCGTTTAAAGGGTGTCCCGTTTTTCGCCTAAAGGCTGGTACCCTGAGATTGCAAAAATATCAACCTGGATGGCAGATCAACTGTGCAAATCTTAGATACCCTGTACAACCTCATAGAAAGATATAATTTGAGAGCCTGAAAAAAACTACATCAGCTTGCGGTACATCACAGTCTTGTGTGGATAAGGATGTAGTTATTACTGAGAATCCCAGATGACAACTGTATCGTTCTAGGAGATTTTAACAGCTGCTCTCCAAGCTGGGGATATACACAGCTCAACGAGAGAGGAGAAGAAGTGGAGGACTGGCAGACATATGCCAGACTCCAGCTAATCAACAAACCAGATGACTCCCCATCTTTTTTCTCCAGGAGATGGCTTTCAACCAGCCGCCCAGACTTAACATTTGCCACGTCAGACTTGGCAAGCAACATACACAAAACGGTGCTCAGCCAACTAGCAGGTAGTGACCACCGACCGATCTTGATTTCTGCTTTAAATATGAGAGGCCTTCATTCGATGCCGCCCCCTCGTTGGAATTACAAGAAAGCTGACTGGAACAGTTTTGCTAACCTTGCTGATGTATACTCGATAAATGTAAACGGTAAATCAAGTCAGGTTGCTAAATCAGTCAAAGAGTTTACAGAAGCTATATTAAAAGCAGCCAAAGAAACCATACCTCGGGGTTCAAGGAAAGATTACATCCCATTTTGGTCCCAACAAATTCAAGACCTCCACCAAACTCTCTCAGAAGCAAGAGATAGAGTAGAAAGCAACTCAACGGTAGAAAACAACATTGCTTACAAAGCAGCAGAAGCTAAACTAAAAAAAGAAACACTTCAAGCAACTAGGAAGAGCTGGCAAGACAAAACCAAGAGCATAAGTTTTGAAAAAGATGGGTCCAAACTCTGGAAACTAGTCAAGTGTCTAAATGGAGAAGCCCAACAAGCCAATCCAATAGTAATAAATGAGGGCAATGAGATCAGATCTGGAAACGATGCTGCAAATATCCTTTTAAATCAGTTTAAATCTGTTAGTGATATTAATATAGAAAAGTCCAGAGAAGATGAGGTAGTACAAAGAATAAAAGAACTCGAGGAGGCCAGCAAGAGTAAACCAGCAGAGAGCATCATGACAGATAAATTCTCAATGAGTGAACTTAACACAGGACTCAGCCAGCTGAAATCCAACCAAGCCCCTGGCCCCGATAAAATCACGAATGATATGTTACTACACATGGGTCTAAGTGCCAAAAAGAAATTATTAAACATCTTTAATGCCAGCTGGATTTTTAGTATAGTTCCTCCAGCCTGGAGGAAGTCTGAAATCTTCGTAATCCTGAAACAAGGAAAGCCGAAGAACAACGCAGACTGCTACAGACCCATCAGCCTCACTAGCTGTCTGTGCAAACTATTTGAAAGATTATTGAACAACCGACTGACCTGGTTCCTAGAGAAAAACTTCAAACTAATGGAGGAACAGGCAGGTTTTCGACGTTGCAGATCAACAGAAGACCAAATTACATTTATTGCTCAACACATTGAAGATGCATTCCAGGAAAAAAAAAGCACACTATTGCAGTCTGGGTGGATATGGAAAAGGCCTTCGACAAAGTGTGGAAAAATGGGCTGAAACAAAAGCTACTTGAAAGTGGAATATCCCATCACATGCTTGGGTGGATCGTAAAATATCTTGAAAATCGATCTGCAAGAGTCAAGATACAGGGTTCAAGGAGCAGATCAGTCTCAATGACACATGGAGTTCCACAAGGCGGAGTTCTGTCCCCAATTCTTTTCCTAGTTTACATTAACGACATAAAATCAACCCTCTGTAATGGAGTTCAAGCCGTTATGTATGCCGATGATTTGGCGCTACTGAGTTCAGAGGAGGACACTGAAAAAGCACAGACAAGGCTTCAAGAATCCCTCAGAACTCTAGTGAGGTGGTCCAATAGCTGGTACATGCCTGTAAATGGGGCCAAAACCACACACACCATTTTCAGTCTCTCTACCAAACCTCAGAAAGTTTCACTTAGATATGGCAGCCA
This sequence comes from Candidula unifasciata, assembly GCA_905116865.2. NCBI lineage: Eukaryota > Metazoa > Mollusca > Gastropoda > Stylommatophora > Geomitridae > Candidula > Candidula unifasciata. The sequence continues at coordinate 60,735 of CAJHNH020002005.1, forward strand.
GGCACTGATACATGATGACTCACCGTCATATTTAGGAGTAACCTTTGACTCAAGACTCACATGGAGAAAACAGATAGAAAAGACACAGAGCAAGGGACTCAAGAGAACACAACTGATGAGGAAGTTAGCTGGAACAGACTGGGGGGCAAACCTCAATGTCCTTAAGAGGACCTATACAGGCTATGTGAGGCCAACACTAGAATATGGAATAGCTGCTTGGGGAACAGCAGCTAAATCAAATTTTCAGAAAGTCTCAAAGATCCAAAACCATGCTCTCCGTATTATGACAGGGGCATTGCGCTCCACGCCCATATCAGATATGGAAACAATTACTGGTCTCCATAATCTGGAAGATAGGAGAGACACAAAGATCCTCACCCAGCTCTCCAAATACCACCACTTTCAAGAACAACCCATGTACAGCCGACTGCAGAAACCCCAGAAGGCTAGACTAAAGAGAACTTGCTTTATTAAGAACGCAAATGCCAAGCTCGCTGTCCTTAAACTCCCTCCCATAATACCAAATGTTCCACTTAAACCTTACAACGACTGCCCCGCTTGGCTTAGGGATAGCCTACCAACAGTCAGAACCACTGTAACAGGGGTCTCCTCCAAATCATCAATGAGCAGCACTGATATGAAATCAACTACAGAACGAGAGATCAATAGACTTTACCCACACCAGAGTTGGATTCGAGTGTATACAGATGGTTCAGCCAAGAGAGCAGTAAGAGACGGAGGAGGAGGAATATACATAGAATGCCCAAATGGTTTTAAAATCAACCAGGCTGTACCAACAGGTTCATATTCCTCCAATTACAGAGCAGAGGCAGAAGCACTTCTAGCCGCATGTTCTTTCCTGAATGGACAACAGCACAGCAAATATAGCAGAGTGGTCTTTCTGACTGATGCTATGTCAGTTCTACAAGCAATTGTTAACCCAAAAGACACTCAGTTTGTAGACTTGACGCAACAGCTTATTTACTTAGGCTCTTCAGTAGAACAATCTGTTCTGCAGTGGATTCCAGGTCACTGTGGCTTGGAAGGCAATGAAATAGCAGACAGATTGGCCAGAAGCGGCAGTGACATGGTACAACCAAATAGCGACTTAACCCACCAAGAGATGAAAACACTAATACAATCTAGTATCCAAGAAAGGTGGCTGGATACCCACAACAGATTTTCTCCCCAAGACTCACTTCATCGCCTCTCTAGAGAGGGACAGTCTATTATATTCAGACTAAGGACAGGGCACAACAGATTTCGTCAACATATGTTCAAATTTTTCTGTGTAGGAAATGCGGAGACGTGTCCCTGCAGCGTGGCACCCGAAAATGCTGAGCATGTGCTCCAACACTGTCAACTGTATGCTGACAACAGAGACGCAATCTGGCCTGTTCCAACCACAATGAAGACAAAACTGTATGGTACACGAGAGGATATGGATTGCACGATAGCTTTCATAAAGGCTACCGGCCTCCTGATATAAGTTTTCTGACAGAAGGATCGAAGAAGAAGACTAAGACAAGGAGTCGATTTCATTACATCTTGTTTCTTTCTTTCTTTCTTTCTTTCTTTCTTTCTTTCTTTCTTTCTTTCTTTCTTTCTTTCTTTCTTTCTTTCTTTCTTTCTTTCTTTCTTTCTTTCTTTCTTTCTTTCTTTCTTTCTTTCTTTCTTTCTTTCTTTCTTTCTTTCTTTCTTTCTTTCTTTCTTTCTTTCTTTCTTTCTTTCTTTCTTTCTTTCTTTCTTTCTTTCTTTCTTTCTTTCTTTCTTTTCTATCTTTCTTTCTTTCTTTCTTTCTTTCTTTCTTTCTTTCTTTCTTTCTTTCTTTCTTTCTTTCTTTCTTTCTTCTTTCTTTTCTTTCTTTCTTTCTTTCTTTCTTTTCTTTCTTTCTTTCTTTCTTTCTTTCTTTCTTTCTTTCTTTTTTCTTTCTTTCTTTCTTTCTTTCTTTCTTCTCTTCTTTTCTTTCTTTCTTTCTTTCTTTCTTTCGTTCTTTTCTTTCTTTCTTTCTTTCTTTCTTTCTTTCTTTCTTTCTTTCTTTCTTTCTTTCTTGCTTTCTTCTTTCTTTCTTTCTTTCTTTCTTTCTTTCTTTCTTTCTTTCTTTCTTTCTTTCTTTCTTTTCTTTCTTTCTTTCTTGCTTTCTTTCTTTCTTTCTTTCTTTCTTTCTTTCTTTTTCTTTCTTTCTTTCTTTCTTCTTTTTCTTTCTTTCTTTTCTTTCTTTCTTTCTTTCTTTTTCTTTCTTTCTTTCTTTCTTTCTTTCTTTCTTTTTTCTTTTCTTTCTTTCTTTCTTTCTTTCTTTCTTTCTTTCTTTCTTCTTTCTTTCTTTCTTTCTTTCTTTCTTTCTTCTTCTTCTTTCTTCTTCTTCTTCTTCTCTTCTTCTTCTTCTTCTTCTTCTTCTTCTTCTATGTCTTCTGCGCTAAGAGGCAAATACAAAATAACACATTAAAAAAATGAAATATTTGAAAAAATACTTCTACGCATGGTTAGAGGGGCCGCTTAGCCAGTGTTCTTGTTTGTAGTTAGGTGGGGTTCAAGGCGTTTCAAAACTTATGATGGACGGTTACTTGTTGGTAGGGTCTTCTGTGTCGTAAGTCAAGACATGCTACAACAAAGTAGGGTCTTCTATGTCGTAAGTCAAGACATGCTACAACAAAGTAGGGTTTTCTATGTCGTAAGTCAAGACATGCTACAACTAACAGACAACAGAAACTTCAAGGGAAATACGCCATAAACTTTATAGAAACAACGGTGGGGAAGGGGGAGGGGAGGAACAAAGCACTTGCCCCTGAACAAAAATACAATAATGAGGATATAACAGGGAGGAAAAAGAATACAAAATAAATTCATAAAAATTAAAGAAACAGAATGGACAATGATTCGTACCAGGTTCACTTTGAATCCGAGACAAACGTCGAATCTCTTTACCTCTCAAATCCCCAAGCCAATCAAAACTGCTAGCCACTGTTTACCCAAACTATTGCTCGCGACAGTCCTCTTAGAGACGCGTTTCATTGGGTTAGCAATAGACGACGATCATTGAACAACCCTGCAGCAATTATATTCCTCTTTGACGTGTGACTTGAGGCGTGCACAGTCGTATTTTTGCAGACGAAATGTGATCCCACTCTCACAGGGTCGGCCGAGACACAATTCTTTGCCCCCTGCCTCCATTGCTCCTTGCTTCAAAGACGCAGCAAAACATAGACAGGAACAATGAACGATACAAAACAAGAGGGGAAAGAGGCCAAACACGGAACAAACTAAAGTGTAACTGCGAGAAAATGCTAAACGATCTTCAGAACCACTTGATTTGGATATGGCTTCCCGTGGCGCTTGTCAGAAAGCAATTTTCGTTTGGCTGGATTCCGTTCTAATGGCGCTGCTTTATTTCTCTCCTTCAAAGCTAGACCTGATACTTGGTATATTCCGCTATTAGCATACATAAAGGAACAGAATGTTTAACAGAATATAATAAACAGTTCATACAAGCAGGGATAATCACTAAGTTAAACTGTCTAAAATTGAAATTAATAATAAAATAGGATTACGTCACAAATTATGCCGTCTCATATAAGAGGCAAAACAAATTGCAGCCTCACAATCGGAGCCCGTAATAAGATTAGAATTGACAATAATCCGAAGTAAGAGGTAAAAACAACAATTTACTGTTTAAAATGATAATGACTAACGTAGCACTGTTGAGTTGGGATCAACAACAAAAAACAGCATAAACTGTAGAAACTAAAATAAATCATGTCTGTTTCTGTGATAGTCTGGTGCTCTTGCTTTGAAACATGAGGTATGCTGTCTTTAACTCTTTCAGTGCCAGTAGGTTGCACATGAAAGGAAGGAGGGGGGGGGGGGGGGGGGGGGGGGGGGAGAGAAAATCAGGAAATGTATTCCTTTCGGAAAGGCAATATAAACAGTTATAATTACCATTGAAGCCAGATTTTTTTAGGAAGTTCTGACTAAAGTTTAAAATTAAGACAGCACATTATTCTATGGATGGAAGTCAATGGGTAGAGCTACTTACACATCAGGCGTTGTTTGGGACTGAAAGAGTTAAGCTCCTGTAGCTTGAGGCCCTCCAAGCTCCTCAGTAATGTGCATAGGAACTGCCACCTCCTCCGCCCCCCCCCCCCCCAACCCCAACCCCAACACATTTTTTTTTAAAATTTGTTGCGGCGCCCCTGTTTTAAGATGATAACCTTACCTGTGTCTGTATGTATGTCTGTATGTCTGTGAGTGTTTGTGGATTAAACAGGCTCTGGTTACTTTGTTTTCCTACTGCCCAAACATAAATAAGGCATTGAATATTGCATACTGCCGGGCTGACGTCAAGAATATATTACAGTTTGAAATTGGATATGAAAATTCATGATATTCCCATGTGCTGCTCTGGGGATTAAAGATCAAAGACTAGAAGTGGACGAACAGACATAATTATTTCCACCGGAATTTCATCTTCTTTTTCTTTGTTTTCGCCAGCAGCAAATTCCAGGGGAAAGCTCTAATTGGTCATCTGTTTCTAAACTTTGGTTTTCTGACCAAAACTTCTTCTCTTTTTTTTTTTTTTTTTTTTTTAGTACACATCCGTTATACAGGTCTGGCTGATTTCTATGCAGACTGTTGGTTCCTTGCCTCTCGGGCAGATACACTCCGACTTTCCTTAATTAGTCGTCAAAGTGCAGAAGTGGACGAACAGACAGAATTATCCACCGGAATTTCTTCTTCTTCTTCTTCTTCTTCTTCTTCTTCTTCTTCTTCTTCTTCTTCTTCTTCTTCTCTTCTTCTTCTTCTCTTCTTCTTCTTCTTCTTCTTCTTCTTCTTCTTCTTCTTCTTCTTTCTTCTTCTTCTTCTTCTTCTTCTTCTTCTTCTTCTTCTTCTTCTTCTTTTTCTTCTTCTGCTTCTGTTTCTTTTCTTTATTTTTCTTCTTCTTCTTTCTTTTCTTCTTCTTCTTTCCTCTTCTTCTTCTTTTTCTTCTTTTTCTTCTTCCTCTTCTTCTTTTTCTTCTTCTTCCTCTTCTTCTTCTTCTTCTTCTTCTTCTTCTTCTTCTTCTTCTTTATGTTCACTGACAGTAAACTGCGGCAGAAAGTTTTGCTTGATCGTTTGTTTCTGGACTTCAGTCTTGTTGCAATACTTGACTTTTGTGAGGGAGTTCGGGCGTTGCATTGGGGGGGGGGGGAAGGAGTGAGTCTGTTCTTTAACCCCCTAAATGGAGCCCCCACCCGTGAGAAAGATTTAAAGCTGGTGAACGCTAACAAAAGAAAGAGAGCTGCCAATATGATTTGCACTGATCAACATGACCGTTTTCGAGAATTTGAGGAAGTGTATGAAACTTCTTGAAACGTTGATAACATTTAGTTTCATTCACTGGGAGCTGAATTATGCTATCAGTGACCAAAACACAGATCCTTCAACCAAATCACCTTACCTTGCCGACTGGCAGAGTCTACAGTCTTCAACAGCATGTATCAGTTAGTCGGCTGACACCTACTCACGCCACGATAAAAGGCTGTAAAGATACTTCTGGCGTTGTCTTTCTCTGTTTTTTTTTTTTTTTAGCTGATAATTCCAGTGGTCACTGCATGTTCCAGTTCCCTTCTTCTTATATGACCCAAAAAAAATTTTTTATAATTATTAATATACTACCTCAGATGACGTCACTTGACAGTCCAACATTTTAGGGGGTAGCAAGGCTCGGTTTTCCGGTTTTCTGATGCTTTTAGTGACCCAAAAACATCTAGAACTGGCCCTAACCCTAACCCACCTACATCCCACGAGAGAGTGCAGCCTAGGTCCCACGACTGAATGCAGTCTAGGCTCAACGAATGCATGCAGCCTATCTACCACCCCCCTGAAATATTAGACTGTCCCGTGACCTGTGGATTTTCCCTGTTTGGGGTAAGATATTAATAAAGCAACAAAATATATCCTTGCAACAAAGAGTAAACTAGAAATGATAACTAGAGGATAACAAGCGCTAGGGTAACTATGGATGCAATAGGACTGAAACTATTTATATTCGTTAAAGAATATCCCTATGTGGGTTCCAGGGTCCAATTGTGGGAAAAACAAGAATAGCCCATTGCCTTCCTAACAAGCCATGACGTAAGAGTCGACTAACTGGGGGATTCCTTCACAGTCAGAGTGCATCTGCTTGAGAGGCAAGGAGCCAATAGTCTGTATTTTGAAAAAAAACAAGATCTGTCAAACGAATGCGCACGCAAAACTGAGGTCGTGGAACAAAGCCAAAGCTCAGAAACTGACGAACAATCTGGTCTTTCCGGTCTACAGTCGGTAAACGCAAACATTACAGAATAAAAGTCTCCTTGTGTCATTATTATCATTTGGCAGGTCATTTGCAGAACGTCGCTCTCATCACGGTCCACCTCATGTACTTCCTATCCAATATGTCACTTATATTGTGTGCCCAGTTTTACGCTGATCACCCCCTTCACTGCCCACCTACCTTCTCCTTTCTCTTGGCACCATACCTGTTGCTTTTTTCTTCAATCCGCCATGTCACTTAATATGGCTAAAATATTTAGGTTTCCAAGACAAGTTATGGTTACTTCAGTTTCCGAGACAAGTTATGGTATACTTCATTTTCTGAGTCAAGTTATGGTATACTTCAGTTTCTGAGACAATTTATGGTATACTTCAGTTTCTGAGACAAGTTATGGTATACTTCATTTTCTGAGACAAGTTATGGTGTACTTCGGTTTCCGAGACAAGTTATGGTATACTTCAGTTTCTGAGACAATTTATGGTATACTTCAGTTTCTGAGACAAGTTATGGTATACTTCAGTTTCTGAGACAAGTTATGGTATACTTCAGTTTCCGAGACAAGTTATGGTGTACTTCGGTTTCCGAGACAATTTATGGTATACTTCAGTTTCCGAGACAACTTATGGTATACTTCAGTTTCTGAGACAATTATGGTATACTTCAGTTTCCGAGACAACTTATGGTATACTTCAGTTTCTGAGACAATTATGGTATACTTCAGTTTCCGAGACAAGCTATGGTATACTTGAGTTTCCGAGACAAGTTATGGTATTTTTCAGTTTCGGAGACAATTTATGGTATACTTCAGTTTCCGAGACAAGTTAGGACATACTTCGGTTTCCGAGACAAGTTATGGTATACTTCGGTTTCCGAGACAAGTTATGGTATACTTCAGTTTCCGAGACAAGTTAGGACATACTTCGGTTTCCGAGACAAGTTATGGTATACTTCAGTTTCCGAGACAAGTTATGGTAAACTTTAGTTTCGGAGGCAAGATGCTGTTACATAGCTAATTTTCCTTGACATTCAGATGTTTTAGGATGTCAGTTTTTATCTTTTATACTGTATGGACAAATTGAAAAACACAAAGAAAACTTTGTCTAGGCTAAAATAGAAAGTCACTTTAAAATCGAAAATTTAATGAAAAAGGAGCAGAGGGAGAACCACGCATTAGCCTGAGTGACGATATCCTGAATAAGCCTACAGAGGTGAAGATCAGCTAATACACCACACTAGAAAAGTACATGAACCTTACATCGCCTCCAACACTTTGCTGGAGTAACTGTAGGGGGAAAGTACTAGTGGCTGTGGTGGTTGTGGCAGTAGTAGTAGTATAGTAATAATTGTAGTGGTGATTGTCGTCGTAGAAGTAGTAGAAGGAGAAGAAGGGGGAGTACTAGTTATTGTTGTTGTTGTAAATGAAGGATAGTGGTAGTACTAGTAGTAGTAGTGTAGTTGTTGTTATTGTAGAAAAAGTACTAGTAGTAGAAGCAGTCTTAGTAGTAAGAGAAGTAGACGTAGAAGGAGTAGGTGTAGTAGTAGTAGTAGTAGTAGTAGTAGTAGTAGTAGTAGTAGTAGTAGTAGTAGTAGTAGTAGTAGTAGTAGTAGTAGTAGTATTTGTAGTAGTAGTATTTGTAGTAGTAGTAGTAGTAGTATTAGTAGTAGTAGTAGTAGTATTAGTAGTAGTAGTAGTAGTAGTAGTAGTAGTAGTAGTAGTAGTAGTAGTAGTAGTAGTAGTAGTAGTAGTAGCAGTAGTAGTAGTAGTAGTAGTAGTAGTAGTAGTAGTAGTAGTAGTAGTAGTAGTAGTAGTAGTAGAGGTGGTGGTGGTAGTAGAAGTAGAAGCTGTACTGGTGGCGACGGTGTTGGTGGTGAAAGTAGAATAATAATATTATTAATATTAAAAATAAAGTTGAAGAAGAAGAAGAAGAAGAAGAAGAAGAAGAAGAAGAAGAAGAAGAAGAAGAAGAAGAAGAAGAAGAAGAAGAAGAAGAAGAAGAAGAAGAAGAAGAAGAAGAAGAAGAAGAAGAAGAAGAAGAAGAAGAAGAAGAAGAAGAAGAAGAAGAAGAAGAAGAAGAAGAAGAAGAAGAAGAAGAAGAAGAAGAAGAAGAAGAAGAAAATGAGAAGAAGAAGATGATGATGATGAGGATGATGATAATGATGATGGCGATGGTGATGAATGGGGGGGGGGGGGAATTTTTTTTAAAAGTTAAGTGCAAAAATTCCAAAAATGGCACGATTGATTGTACCCATATAAAAACAACAAAGGCGCCGACTGCTCTCCAAAGAAAAAAACCAACAAATAAAAGTGTAATGCTGTAATTGTTTTCTCGTTGACAAATAACCAGGAGAGCCCCGCCCAATTATTAAGAGGAATACGCCCCCCTGTGCTCTCCTGAACTCAGGAGACATGCAACAGCATCAACCCCTTTCAGAAATTCAGACATCCATTCTCCCATTGCCAGTTTTATTCTTTAGTACTGAAGAACAATCTCAGCGGATGAATTTCTTAACGAGGTTGTCAGAGGGATACACTGAGTGATTTGTCAACTGTTAGTGACAGGACTACATTCATGGCGACAGAATGAGGATATCAGTTTCTAGCGACATCTGTTGTGTTTTTAGCTTTGGGGACGCTAGAATAACATCTATGGATAGTAGAAGCAGTAAGATGGGTTCTTTTTTGCAGCAAACGAAATTAAAATGTGTCGTGGCCGTAATTGTGGAATTAATGCAGAACTACAGGATAAAGTAATTAGACCGGTAAAGTTTGTCAGTATTCAGCTAGAAACTATCAAATGGGAGTTTCGGTATTTGCTTTACAACGAACACACATGCATAAATGTAGGCCTTTTTTTTTTTTATAGAAAAAAAAATTTGTCTGACTCACCACGAAATTCCCCAAACATCTTAGTACTCACCATCAAATGTTTATAACATTCAATCAGTCAGCATACCCTTTGCGCAACGTCGCTCTCTTCGCGACATGCATGGAAGTCTCTCTTTCTCTAGCTCTAATGTGTATACAAGCAAGATTGCTGAACTTGAATCACTAGGTGTTGGAAGAATATTGGCATTTGCCTGCCGATGATGTTCTTGCATATAGGCAGGTGGGAGACAGGCGACGGACAGCTCGCGAGCTACAAGCAACTGTGGACAAAGTGACTGGCTTGTGTTTCGAAAATGGTGCTGTCATCAACTCAGAAAAGGCAGCTGTTTTGTGGTGTTCTCTGGACAATAGAATTATAAAAGCTGGCGTTCCAAACCTCATAGTTCATAACAGTAACATCAAACGAAAAAACAAACTGAGATACCTAGGTATCATTTTTGATAGAAGCCCGTCCTTCAGGGATCATGGGGATGCAGTTGCAGTGAAATGCCAAAAAGGACTCAATGCTCTCAAGATTATGGCAGCAATGGACATGAACAAAGAATATTGTTCACAATGTTCCAGCATGTGATCCTGTCGGTGATAGATTAGGGACTTGTCATGCTTACCATATCAAAGAGTTAGCTGATGAAACTTGAACGCATACAGAATGAAGCCATGCGGGTGATTCTGGGATGTACAAGAGATACCCCGACAGTATTTATGCGATATATACTTGCACTGCCTACTATTGCAGATAGGCTCAAAGTTCTGCAAGCAAAGTCATATTTTATAGTAGCTGCGGACAAGAGGCACCTCCTGCATGAAACCCTGGATAGAGCTAAGGGTCACAGACTGAAAATAGAAAAGTCTTGGATGGCGTAAGCTGAAGACACAATTCGACATGTGTGCAGGCTTGATAAATTTAGGCGAGGAGAGGAGTGGGTCAAAGTGTCCGATCATGTTTCAGACTTGTGTAGGGTTCTAATCACTTTGGGACGTGAGTGCAGGGACTGGCCAGTTAGTGCTGCAGAATCAGAAGTTTAACAAATGATTCATGGCAATTCCCGCCCAAGTGATGTGATTGTATATACAGATGGCTCTGTGGTGAGGGGCAGACGAAGTGCATGGGGATTCATAGCGAAGGCGAGTGAACGTCGCTTGGCGCAACAAAGCCTAGCATATGATATCATAACGTCTAACTTGAGAATGGAGGTGGAGGCAGTCACTGCTGCCTTCCGGTGGCTTGAGAATCAGCTGTACACACATGCCGTCATTGTAACTGACTCACAGAGCATGCTGAGAAAGGTGGAGACAGGCATGCTCCGTGCAGAGTGGCAAGCATCACTTCAGAGGTCCAGAGTGGTTAGCATTCTTTGGATATTTTCTCCAGGTGACGCCGGTGTGTTGGGAAATGAGCAGGCGGATAGACTAGCCTATTCTGCGCCACTTGGTGGTGAACTGATGTATGACAAGCTGGATGTTGCGAGGGCTTTTTGGGAGCGAGTGAACAGTACAGAGGAACAAATAGATCATTACGGTCTGAGGAGAATGGCACTGCGAGGAGTTACAAGGGGATCTGGCCAACGCTCGACACTCGGGAGAGGGGCGAGACGGATATACAATCAGACTGTTACTGGTACCATCGGAATTTTAACTCTTCGCTTGCTGCTGAAGATGTGGACGGAGCGCTTATGGGAGTGTCCCGAGTGCTGAAATGTCGATTCTTAATTCAACATTCAACATTCATTCTTTCTCTAGCTAATTCTCCACCTCTGTGTGACTTCATAGCCAACGTATCTTCAATTCCCCGTATCCACATTTGTGGTTGTAGACCTCTGCTTCGTTGTCCGTCTGTAATTATACTCTCCATTCGCCCTTCCTTCAAGACCACCATGCGATTGACAAGTGTCCCCAGAAGTTAGCGCAGTCGATAGGAGGCTCGCTTTCAAATCCAGCTGCGGCTCGCTTCAGCCACGGTCGGTGTTCGAAACCGGGCGGTTCCCAGGGTTCACCCAGCCTCTAGAAAATGGGGTGAATGGGTGGACGTCGCTGTAGCTACGGAGTTACGTGCGGGCGGTGACACAGGCGGACAAATTCTTATCAGCTGTCCGTACTGGTGGCAGAGCACTTATGGTTTATAACCGTGTGCAATGACACTGGTTCACATCTCCCGACTTAACTTTTTTTTTTTTACAAGTCCAAAATATCCCAGATTTCGGGAGAGGATACTCTTCATGTTGACTGTTTTTCTTGACGTTCAGGTCATGGAGGCTGTCCACATTCGTCGTCTTCTTGGTCTGCGGTAATTTAAGAATGTCTCTGTAGCATTCCAGTTCAAAATACCACCCTGACTGACTGACTGACTGACTGACTGACTGACTGACTGACTGACTGTCTGACTGACTGACTGACTGACTGTCTGACTGACAGACTGACTGACTGACTGATTGACTTTCTACCCCACCAGGACATCACACAAGCGATAAACACCCAATGACACGATGTGCCACCATGTGGGTGAGGATCACCGTGGAGAGGTCCCAGAAACCGCGTTCAGCCCTCAGGCCATATTTATTTCCAGGCTATATTGCGGCCGCTGGCAAGA
>CAJHNH020002005.1:77500-130560 GCA_905116865.2 Candidula unifasciata
AATCAACCTGACACAGATTATCCTCCATGCCATAATGTCAAACTATCAAGCATCTTTTCTCTCGGTCTCCCTCCGCCTTTCCTTCCCTCCAACTTTCCTACTGTCACGATGTACTCCAGTTTTCTCCTTCTCATGACTAAAGAATGTAGATTGTCCAGTTTTCTCCTTCTCATCACATGACTAAAGAATGTAGATTGTCCAGTTTTCTCCTTCTCATCACATGACTAAAGAATGTAGATTGTCCAGTTTTCTCCTTCTCATCACATGACTAAAGAATGTAGATTGTCCAGTTTTCTCCTTCTCATCACATGACTAAAGAATGTAGATTGTCCAGTTTTCTCCTTCTCATCACATGACTAAAGAATGTAGATTTTCCAGTTTTCTCCTTCTCATCACATGACTAAAGAATGTAGATTGTCCAGTTTTCTCCTTCTCATCACATGACTAAAGAATGTAGATTGTCCAGTTTTCTCCTTCTCATCACATGACTAAAGAATGTAGATTGTCCAGTTTTCTCCTTCTCATCACATGACTCAAGAATGTAGATTGTCTCTTTCTGACGTTGACAATCAGTTTTCTCCGTAAGTCATTTTCTTTCAAGACGTCTTCATTACTCTTTATATCAATCCATGGTACTATCATCATTCGTCTATAAAACCACATCTCCGCAGCTTTCAAATAAGTTTTCACTAATTTACTAACTGTATACAAGGTACAAAAATAACTACGTGTGAAATACGATGTCTCCGAAGAGTCACCAACAATACACGAAGAGACAGAGTCACGAACGTCAGCATTAGAGACAAAGTTGGAACAAGAGCATGCATGGAACATATTGAAAGACAGAGAATGAAGTGGTTTGGCCATTTAGTAAGATTGCAACCGGATCCGATTGCCTATAAGGCCTTTTACAGTAGAACATCGGGAAGAAAGGCCAGAGAAAGACCCAGGAAAAAAAATGGATTTTGGAGTAGCTGAATACGGCCAGAAGATCCAGAAAACTGTCACTCAAATCACGCGAGAGGCACAAAACAAATATTTTAAAACCACAACACTGGGCTGCAACCCGGTAAAAGTGAAGAAGACAATAGATAGATAGATAGATAGATAGATAGATAGATAGATAGATAGATAGATAGATAGATAGATAGATAGATAGATAGATAGATAGATAGATAGATAGATAGATAGATAGATAGATAGATAGATAGATAGATAGATAGATAGATAGATAGATAGAGATAGATAGATAGATAGATAGATAGATAGATAGATAGATAGATAGATAGATAGATAGATAGATAGATAGATAGATAGATAGATAGATAGATAGATAGATAGATAGATAGATAGATAGATAGATAGATAGATAGATAGATAGATAGATAGATAGATAGATAGATAGATAGATAGATAGATAGATAGATAGATAGATAGATAGATAGATAGATAGATAGATAGATAGATAGATAGATAGATAGATAGATAGATAGATAGATAGATAGATAGATAGATAGATAGATAGATAGATAGATAGATAGATAGATAGATAGATAGATAGATAGATAGATAGATAGATAGATAGATAGATAGATAGATAGATAGATAGATAGATAGATAGATAGATAGATAGATAGATAGATAGATAGATAGATAGATAGATAGATAGATAGATAGATAGATAGATAGATAGATAGATAGATAGATAGATAGATAGATAGATAGATAGATAGATAGATAGATAGATAGATAGATAGATAGATAGATAGATAGATAGATAGATAGATAGATAGATACAAGGTACAGAAAGAAAGGCTAGTTAGGAAACGAACAGGCAGATAGACTGGCTGGTTGTGCACCGATTGGCGGTGAAATAACGCATGACAAGCTAAGTGTTGTAAGTGCACTTTGGGGGTGAGTGAACAGTGCGGAGGCACGTGATCCTCAAAGGCTGATGAGAATGGCGCTACTAGGAGGGACCATGGAAACTGGCCGACGATAAGCACAAAGGCAAGACAAATATACAGTCAGACTGTTACTGGTACCATCTAGAACTCTGTGCTGGCTGCTGAAGATGGGGATGGAACACGTATGGGAATGTGCAAACTCTAGTGCAGGCCCTACTGGATTAGCAGTCAGAGGGAATAAATCTGGTAGGCAATTGTGTGCCAGAATTTTCAGACTCTGGTCTGGACACTGTTGACTTACAGCAGTGATTCTCAAACTGTGCGCCGCGGCGCTCAGGAGAACCGCGACCTTTTCACGGGGACGCCGCGAAATATTCGATGACACGCGAGTGTTATTTTATTTTATCTCTTACATACGAATAGTTATACTTTTACTAAGGTTAGGGCACCGTAGAAAAACTTAAATTGAAAAAAAGGCGCCGCGACTAAGAACAGTTTGGGAAACACTGACTTAGAGTACAACTTCACCTTGCCACCGCTGTCGCATCTTGCTGCGGTTCATTAAACAAACTCTAGAGCATGTCTTACAGGATTGCACACACTTTCCCAATCACAGAGATTAAATCCGGCCCACAGGAGCAATCCTTCAAGACAAACTTCGAGGTACCCGCGAAGATCTCAAGCATACAGTCATTTGTTTGACCGAAACTGTACAAGATTCAAAGCAGACCTTGCTAAAGAGGATTACCATGTATGTCCAGAATGACTGCCCCTGGGGAACAAGCAACATAATTAGTAGAGAAACAAGATTCTTATGGCCTGCAGAGAATTAGGCACCTGGGTGCAACCAGAGGGTCTGGCCGGCTGACTACACTTAGAGGAAAGGCAAGATGGACAAATAACCAGATTGTGACCGGTACCATCAGTATTGGAACTCTGCGCTGGCTGCTGATGATGAGGACTGAGCACGCACGGGAATGCCCTGAGTGCTAAGATGTCAATTCTTGACGCAACAACGTCTCCACAATGTCTGTATAGTAGGACATTTAATTCTCATACAGATCCTTTTCTGTGTCACTACACCAAACTACTATCTTTCTTAATTGTTATCTGTCCCTCTCTGTACACACTTTACCGGTTTTCACGACGTATCCCAGTTTTCCTCTTCTCACGTACCTACATAAATATATGTTATCTTATTCTGAAAAATAGAAATTGTTGTAATATCTGGAAAGATGTAGCGATTGGAAAAAGGATGAGGGGGTGCAGAGAAGCCGTAAGGCACAAATATCGCAACTATGCTGCAAACAGGCACAACGCATTTACGTCACTCGGATGAACGATAACGAATAACACAACCGGACAAAAATGAGCGAGCATTGGGATAGAATGAGTTAACGAGCTAGCTGAATGAAGAATAAGTATATACTAACATAGCAATGCAAAGATTGAACAACCTTAAAAGTCTATGGTTAAGCACCAGCAAGGAGATGAAAATTAGAATTTTGAGAGCATGCATCTTCCCTGTGGCTACATACGGATGTGAGTCCCTGTGGCTACATACGGATGTGAGTCGTGGACTTGCTCTCAGTCCTTAAGAAAAAGAATAGGGCTTTTGAGCTGAAATGCTGTGGAAAGATCCTCAGAATATCTTGGACAAAGAAGATGATAAATATTGACATCTTAAAAGATCTGAACATCAAGGAAGATTGACTAAAAAACAGCATCCTTTCTCGAAAGCTGAAATACTTTGGTCATATCAAGCGCCACGACGGATTGGAAAAAATTATAGCAGAAGGCATGGTAACAGGAAGGAGGGGCAGAGGCCGACCGACACGAAGATTGTCACAGGATATAAGTGACTTCTTGAGTGTGAAAGTGCATGAGTCGGGAGAACTGGCGAGAGACCGACTTTCTTGCAGGCAGACTGTGATGAGAGCGACGTTCTGCAAAGGACCTGCTACATGATGATGAAATATGATGTACCAACAGTATATCACGTAAAAGCAGCGGTTCTAAACCTGCGGGTCGAGACCCTTTTTGGGTGGAACGACCCTTTCACAGGGGTCGTCTAAGACCATCAGAAAACATCATCTTCACTGAAGTTATGAAATAGTAACGAAAATAATTGAATGTTTGTGGGTCGCCACTGCATAAAGGACTGATCTTAAAGGGTCGCGGCATTATGTAAAGAGTTATCCGCGAACGCACAGCGAGTTGTTTGGTACTGAAGGACTTTAAAACACGCGTAAACATAATCGCCCACATCAGTCGGCATTTAATTGTGTTTGTGTGTGTGCGCCGCTGGTTTTTATGTGGATGTGTATGTATGTGTGTACGGATGTATATATATGTATGTATGTATGTGTGTATTATGAGAGAGAGAGAGAGAGAGAGAGAGTGAGAGAGAGAGAGAGAGAGAGAGAGAGAGAGAGAGAGAGAGAGAGAGAGAGAGAGAGAGAAGCGTCAATGACAACTGTCAAACAGAATTTGTCACCGTCTGTCACTGTCACATTCAACATTGTAGCTCCAACATCGTTAATATTTCTCAGGTTACCTGGTGCCTCCCCGGTTCAGCGTTGAAAGGACCTCTAACTCCGGCGAAGACTTGTCTGAAACATGACCTCAACCAAAACTCTCACACAATCATACTGCTAGAAAGCTTCCAGTCTTACCTTTAACAGTGTTTGACATGCCAAGGCGGTACAGTCTGACAATGCGGGCATTGGAGAAATTCGACTGAAGAGAAGATGAATATTTTGCCACAAATGGTATTTTAACCATCCCTTTTATTCAGTCATCAACATCACATTAACACCGTGCTCTTGTGAGTTTGGGAGTGGCGCCACTTGATCATTTTATGCTCAGTGATTAAATAAGAAAACACCATTATTCGAATGTGAATCTTTCCCGTTTGGGTTCCGGCGGGAGCTCCATTTTGGAAAACAAACAGATCCACTGCAATATAGCAAGCATGACGTAGGAGACGACTAATTATGAGTGTTTCCTGCATTTGCCTAAAAGGCAAGGAACAAATATAAATAAACGTATAAATAAACCAGATTTGTAAAATGAATGTGCACGCAAAACTCAAGTTCAAGAAAAAGACCACAGTTTGGTTAGTTAGTAGTTTGTTAGTTAGTTTAGTTAGTCAGTCAGTCAGTCAGTCAGTCAGTCAGTCAGTCAGTCAGTCAGTCAGTCAGTCAGTCAGTCAGTCAGTCAGTCAGTCAGTCAGCCAGTCAGTCAGTCAGTCAGTCAGTCAGCCAGGCCTCTTGATATTAGTTACGCTTAGTTATGGGGGTGGAAAGGGGGGGGGGGGATTTCGTACTTGCCTAGTACTGAAGGGATTAATCAAAGGTAGTGAAGTTATTGTCATCATCATCATCAATTTTCACTTAATGGCAATTAAGCGTCGTGTGGAGAAACAGTTTGCGATCCATTGCTTGATGTGTAGCTATGACTACTGCCAATTCGTGTCGATATAGAAGCTATTTAGTGACCCTAATCCATCTTCTGCTCGGGCGGCCTCTTGCTTTCACTTTAGATTTGTTCATGTGTAGCCCCTGCGTTGGCAGTTGTTTATCGCTATTCTTACTAGATGACCTGATTCAGAAAAACTATCCCAATCAGTCGTGTAGACATGTTTACACGGATGGATTAGCAACCAGTGCGGTTAAAAATGGGGGTGTTGGTGTCTTTATTACATACCCAGGCAACCACCGCCACACAAAGTGTATACCCACTGGTAAATTCTGTTCCAACTACACAGCAGAGGTCGTAGCACTAGAGCAGGCTGTCGAAATGTTACACAACACCAGTTCTGACTGCCACCAAGTGGTCATATTCACAGATGCGCTATCGGTGCTTCAAGCCTTCAAGAGAGGCAAACTCTCTCACTTGAGATCTGAACTTGGCAAGGTGGCTGCTCAAAAGTGTACTGTATTCCAGTGGGTGCCATCCCACAGTGGTATACTAGGAAACAAAACCGCAGATAAACTTGCTAAGAAAGGGGCAGAGTGTAAACAAGAAGAGAATTCAGTAACATTTTATAACAAGAAAAGGGCCATCCAGGCTATTAGAAGTGAACAGAGTCTGGTCAGAGATCACTACCCGTGACTTGATCGGCATGGACAGGTCATTAGCATACGCCTCAGGACAAGATATAACAAACTTAAGAAGCAAATACACAGGCTTCGTCTAAGTAGTTCACCTGTGTGCCCTTGTGGGCTGTGTGTGCAAACCAAAGAACATGTCCTGCAAGACTGTCCCTTGTTCAGCCCATTAGGAAGGAAATACTGGCCCAGTGAGTCGCCACTGCACGCAAAGTTGTAAGGGACTAAAAAGGAACTCATAAAAACAGTCAATTTTATCACAAAAACCTGTCTGCCAGTGTAAATCAGAAAGCGAACACAAGAAGAAGAACTAGATGACCAAACCATTTGGTCTTCTGTTATTTGCTACATGGTGTTGTTCCTACCGTTTAAAGCAAATAGTGAGCACAAATAACTATCTTCTTTTCTTCTTTTGTCAAAATCTGCTTGTGCCGCTAGGCGTCGCAGTCTATCAGATGATCGGCAACCGAGCCAGGGCGCGCTCAGTCACTTCATATGCCGTGACGTTATGAAGTCTCAAGTTGTCCGTGACTCCTTCAATCCATATTCTTCTTGGTCTTCCCCTGCCTCTTGGTGTTTCGATTTTCATGTTGTATGCTCTTGATGCTGGCATCGTTGGTTCCATTCTCATTAGGTGACCAAACCATTTCATTCTTTGCTTCTCAATAAATTTAACGATGGGTATGGTTCCAATAGTTCTTGTAATCACATCGTTTCTCACTCGATCTCTTCTGGTTTTATTCGCAGCCATTCTCAAACATCTCATTTCACAGGTGGTTAGTCTTCTCTCGTGTTCTTTTGTTAATGTCCAGTCTGACATTGATAACTAATGTTGGTATAAAGATTGTATTTATAATTTGTCTTTTTATCTCAGCTGGGACAGCAGGGTGTTTTAAAATTGGGGCAAGCTGGTATGCGACATTGTTGGCTTGTTGGATTCTTGCTTCCATCTCTCTATTTTACCATTGAATGTAAAGATACTTCCCAAGTATTTAAATTCTTGCACTTGTTTTAGGCTGTGATCTAGAATCTTTATGTCGATGGTCTGTTGCTCTCTACTTATGCTCATGACTTCTGTCTTTTCAGTATTGATCTTCATATGATGCTTGAGGCAACTGTCGGGCCTCAAAATAACTATCAAGGGCTCGGAATGACGAAGAATAGAAAAGTGTATTGTGTCGTTGACGTCTAAAAGCCTGCAAACATTTATAATTTTCTTGTACTTCCTGTGGAGAACAAAGTAAAGATGGCGCGATACGATAAAGTTGTTCTTCTTGGCACTGGAAGTTACGGCAAAGTTTGGCTTGTGGACACTCATAACTCGACTAGAGACCAAAAAGTTCTGAAAGAAATAAATCTGACAGGTTTAGGAGAAAAGGACATTGAACAGGCACTGACAGAGGTCACTATATTAGCCAGATGCCGGCACTCAAATATTATTGGTTATTCCGAGGCGTTTGTAAACAAAACAACATTGAGATTATCAATAGTCATGGAGTATGCTCCTGGAGGTAAAGCAAGTTATATTGCTTGTCTAGATTAAGATACTGATACTAGTTATTTCAATATTTATTATTTCTTTATATATATATATATATATATATATATATATATATATATATATATATATATATATATATATATACCTTAAAAAATATTATAGTAATTCATAGACTTCATATTTAAGTATTAGTGAAAGAAAAGAACAATTTGCAGTTACTAAATGAGGCTTGCAGTATAAAAGCTAACACATTGTTATAGTAGTTACACAGCAGTAGTCTTTACGTCACAGAACTTCGGGTTAAATTGGGCTGGTATAACCGTTATTGATGCCTTTCTTTAGGAGCTGAAGTTGAACACGTAACGGGGTTAAGATTGTGGGCTCTTCTTTCAATACAGGCCGGTAGCTGGAAAGCCGCCGATCGGCTTAGTGGGAGTTCTCTCCCTTGGCTGCATTGCAAACACGGAGCGGAGAAGTCACGAATAAAAAAAGACAGTGAGGTCGACAACAGGGCTGCCAGTGCTTGGGTGTTTCCCCCAGATCTGGGTGTTTATTTGACGCTTAGGGGAATCTGGGTTTTTTTTTCAAGTAAATATATCCTGATATAAACGTGGTATTAGTTGCCACGGATGTGACTCCTGCAGATCTGTATGACTCACTGACCGATAAATTTGCGTCACATCTAACCCTACCCCAAAACCTACCCCTAATCCTACTCCTAACCCAACCCCTAACGCCGCTAACCATAACCCTATCCCTAACCCTAACCCTACACCCAACGCAACCGTATGATGACTACACAACCGTACACGCAACCGTATGATGATAGGTAAGTATGTCTTTTTTTTCACTGTCTTTTTTTATTCGTGACTTTTCCGCTCCGTATTTGCAGTGCAGCCAAGGGAGAGAACTCCCACTAAGCCGATCGGCGGCTTTCCAGCTACCTTCCTGTATTGAAAAAAGAGCCAGATTTTGTGTTATCTATGGGTGGTAAACATTCAGGTTGCAGCACTGAAGAGACAAACGGATCGATCAGCTGATGATACTATTTGATACACATATTTTTTCTCAAAATGTTATTTTTAGATCATGATTGGAAAGCAAAGGGCCAATTTGAAAATGTTTTGGTCAGACATAAACAATAAAACAATAATAGCTAGGGTTAAATGAATGGTTAAGATTCTGCTCTCTGGCGATCACGGTCTAAAGTAATTCTTGATTTTAAAAACATTTTGGGAGGGGGGTGGTGGTGTTTTGTTGCTAAAAGAGTGAGGTTGTTTTTTTTTTTTGAAAGAATGAATACTTTACTAGGAAAATGGAAGTCCATAGTACTAACATGTCCAACATAAGGTAAAATTGTGGAATCAAAATATCAAGGAACAATTAAGTTTAAAATTAAAAAGTAAATGATTCTATTTTACATCTTGAAGTTATCAAGTACATTTGATGCTACAGATCTATCGTCATTCAGTGTGTGATCATTTCGGCGAATAACCAGCCACATTTACTTCCCAGAACTTCATCAGAAGGCTAAGGACTAGCTGAAATCAGATGTGTTGAGCTGAAAGGCGCATATGTCACAGTCTAGCTGTAAACTGCATCACAATGTATCAGCTCTTCTTTTAGGACAGGGTTATTCAACTGGCAGTCCTTAAGGTAAATTCGGCCCACAGAGACCTAGCAAGTGGCCCATGGATCATTGCCAGATGTACTGTTTTAATGATCTTTCTGCGCTCTCTTCCATCATCATCATCTCCCCGTGTGGGTTCCGGGGCCCTGTTATAGGAAAAACAAGAATAGACCCACTGCCTACCCAAAAGCATGTTTTAAAAATTGACTAATTGGGAGCTTCCTTCAAAGTCGAAGTGCATCTGCCTGAGAAGCAAGGAACCAACCAACAGTCTGCAAACAAATGCGTCAGACCTTTAAAATGGATGCCCCTTTTAGTTTCGTCCTTTTTAGGACAAAATTTTTTGTTAATTGAAGCCCCACCCTGGCTTTTTCCAGGGGCCGCAATATAGGCAGGCTATAAATATGGCTAATTGTCTAAACGCGGTTTCTGGGACCTCTTCCCAGCGATCCTCATCCACATGGTGGCACTTTGTGTCATCAGGTGTTTATCGCTTGTGTGATGTCCTAGTGGGGTAGAAAGTCAGTCAGTCAGACACTCAGGTTCTGGAACAGGACTGCAGTCCTGAAATGGATGAACAACCAAAACTTTCTGCCAGAGTTTACAGCTGGTGAACGCGAAGAAGAATATCATCATCATCATTTCAAACCAAGTTGGGACCAACTAATCACAAGTTATCAAGATTTACCTTAGTAAATTGCTTTTCTGATGTTGTGATAATATTGAACCTCTAATTAAAATCAGTCAGCAATAAAATTACTTTCTTTAACTTATTTAGTAAAAAATGTGATTTCCTCAACAAATAGATGATTATAAATTATCAGTTGCCCACAACTCCTATTAACATTGAACGTCTTCTTCTTCTTTGAATTCACTGGCTGTAAACTCCAGTGGAATGTTCTGGCTATTTGTTTACCTCTGCACGTTAGTCTTGTTCCAGAACCTGAGTGCTACATGCGCACATCTGTTTACAGATCTGGCTTATTTGTATGCAGACTGTTGGTTCCTTGCCCCTCAGGCAGATGCACTCTGACTTTGAAAGAAGCTCACAATTAATTGACTCTTACAACATGCTTTTGGGTAGACAATGGGTCAGTTCTCATTTCCCCACAAAGGGGCCCTGGAACCCACACAGATAAACATTTAACTGATATGTCCACTGAATTTGTATTATAATTTAACCTGTTAAATGTTACATAGTGAATGGGGGACAGGAGGCGCTGAACCAGATGTAGTGGTGCACAAGGAAGAGGATTTACACTGGTGACCTGTCTGTGCCTCTTCACTGTCATCCTAGAAACATGTTCCCATCTGAAGGGCCTGACCATTGTAGACAGGTTCAGTTCTTTCCTTCAGAGTTACGTTCCTTCTGCCTGACAGGCAAGGAACCAGGTTTGCATACAAGTAAATCAGATTTGTAGTCGGCTCTGTGGCTAAGTCAATGCAAATGCTTTGTAATGCCAGGGTGCTGGTCGATCCCTGTCTGTTCACATGGTGACCTTGCTTTGTTCTCAACTGTGGTACCTGTCTGTTCACACAAGAAAGCAATGGCAAACTGTTCACACTACTTTACTTGTCGCTCCTCTTCTACTTTGGGGTGTACCTGTCTGTTGCCAGAGAGATCTGCCAGATGTCTCTATCAGCAGTTTTCTTTCTAACTTTGTTCACACTGCTGACCTGTCTGTTCACACTGGTGACCTGTCTGTTCCCACTGGTGACCTGCCTGTTCGCACTGGTGACCTGTCTGTTTCTCCCACTGTCATGCCATGGCTGCCGATTTTCTCCATCTGCATAGGGTCCAAACCATTGTAACAGACTTCACTTGGGTTTTTAAGGACTGGGTATCAAGATGTTCGTTCTGCCTGATTGCGGCAAGGTCCCTTTTGTCACTTTGCATACAAGTAAATCAGATTTGTAGTGCAGGCTCTGTGAGCTGTTGTCATTGCCCATGCTCACGCCCAAATGCCAGGGGTGCTGGGTTCGGTAGAGCGGGAAACAGCCAGTTCCTTGCGTTGAAACCCTCAAGTATCATGGCCTGGCTGAGTCTCCCCAGAAAGCAATGGCAAACTACTGGATGTAAATTTGCCTAAGAGTAATAATAAGCTGAATTCCTTGAGAATAAGAAAGAAAATATTGAATGATAAGCATTGTGTTTGGGTTTGAAAAATTTATTTTTTCTGACCTAAATGAATTTTAGAACTTTAAGGGCCCGGAATGCTGAAGAAGTAGAAGAAATAAATATTTTTTGTTTCCAGATGATTGCTGGATGGGATTACAAGTAACAATTGAATTAAAGCTGTCAGTTCACAGCTTGTCAGGATAAATGCCAAGAGTCCATAATAAGTCCAATTCCTAGAGAATAAGTAATTTGAATTGCCCTTCACACCGGCATATCATGGGCAGAGATGAAGAAGTCTTGGGTTTGGACAATTTAATTTTTTCTGACCTAAATAAATTTTAGAACTTTAAGGGCCCGGAATGCTGAAGAAGTAAAAGAAATAAATGTTTATTGTTTCCAGATTATTGCTGTATGCATCTGTGATTAAAGTATTCCTTATTGAAGAATTTAAGACTTGGTCGTGTTGCTTCATTCCGGAGGATTATGTCCATCTGCAAATTGTCACACCTAGAGTGGCATTGTCTCCCTAGTGAGGTCCGCCTTCTATTTGTAGTACTTAGAAACCTGCATATCCTGGGACAAAGAACAGACAATGTATTGTTTAGACAATTTAACTAGGGAGAGAAGTAGATAAGATAGAAGAACTACATTAGACTACATAAAATTTGAAAGCTCTATATAAGTGACTGATCAACATATTAACCTGTCACATCCAGAAGATTTGAGATTTGGCCTTGTTGCCTTGCTATGGAAACAAATTACACACAGAAGAGGCCTTTATTTCCCTAATGAGGTAATGTTTTATTTATAGCACTTGAAAGTGGTTAGAGTACATTATTTGGATGGATCATGATAATTGCAATTTTTAGAGTCACGGGTCCGTGAAAGGGTTGTTAGATCAAATTAGTGTAGATTTGACAGACTTAGGTATCAACATGCACAGACACTCCAGTATTATTTTATTTGCTAGGAAAATTAATTTGTATGAACATGTTTTGAAAATTAGAATTAGCAAAAGGAAGTATTATTGTTTTGCAAGCTTGGTGAGCCAATATGTTTAATTTTCAATTTGTTTTTATTTGATTCAGCGTCATACAATTTGTGTGTGATTTTCCAGACTAAGTGATAAGGAAAAGGGGACTAGAACTGTCCATACTGCTTCTGTTGAAGATGAATCTGAGCCGGATAGTGACAGTAGTCTTGATATTATGTTTAATAATGCAAGAGCCAAACCTATTGCCAATAATACATGTAAAGATGAAGTTGAACAAAATATTTCAATATGATTATCCCTGTTCCAGAATTTGGTTGTAAAACTTGACATGTCATAGAAAAAATTGTCATAAAATCAAAAGTATTTAGATTAATTGTTTCAAATAAAGACTAACAATTGAAAAGAAAAAGGCATGTTAATTCTTGGAAAGGGATATTAATGTTGCTGATGAAAAAAAAAAAAAAAAAGGTAAGTACAAAACTTCAAGTTTAAAAAATCTTCAAGTGTGTTAACATCCTTGAATGTTGTGACATTTTAACATTTTCTTCTTGTAATATTGATATTTAAATATTTTGGATGTGTTCTATATTTATTTCTCTTTAATTTGATATATTATTTGTCACTATACACTCAGTACCTTTTCTTCAGGAAGTATTTGTCATGCTTTGTCATGTTACAGTAACAAAAATTCAGCTCAAAATTAATGTCCAGACCTCAGAAAAAAAAAATGTCTTCCTGACAGAGTTGAGGGGTTAAAGAAATTATCGGCTAGTACTGAAAGAATTGAGAAGCAGCCAGGCCTAATTGTCAAGAGTGCTTTCATGGCTTTTCTTTACCTTTAACCCTTTTAGCCCTTGGAACACTAAAATAACGGGTCAGGCCCCTTTGGAATTCCAGGAAAAATTCCTTTAAAAAAAAAACAATTTTACAGAGGTTACTAAAAAATTCTGTAAAATAGAAATGTTTGTATGTGTACTCCTTCCTCTTCCCCTTTTCTTCCTTCTGAAATATATAAAGATAAATTACAGAAGTAAACAGTAAACATGACCAGGGTAAAACATGAATTAAGTAGATTACATTCCAAGGGGGCCTAAAAAAAAAAACATAGGTATTGGGTGAATCATGCTGTGATCTCTATAATTGAGGCCTATGGGAAAATTTGACATTAACTTAACTTTTAGAAATGCTGTTTAGTTCAAAGAACACCAGCCGCCGGTGGCGCGGTGATTTATGTCACAGGCGTGAGGGGAAGTTAAGTCCAACATGATGTGTATAAGGAGATACTCCGTACGTCACTCGGGCGCCAGTCCTTAACTATCCTGGTTGTACGGAACCTCACGCAAGACCCCTACAGCACGTCCTCGTCGTGCGCCACGGATAATGTCTCAAATGAGCATTAACAGAGCTGTCAGGGGATCTCGGAGTTCGGCGGCCCCCAGAGGTGATGTGTCCTTGTGGCTCTCATCAGCCCGCCCCCAAACGCTTGGGTGAAAAATGTTATCAAAACTCATTAGGAACATGAGTAGGTTTGCCAAACGTACAGCCAAAATTACAACCCTTGGTTAAAAGACTGCGGAGTAAAGAGAACATTGTTCACTGCACATCCTCTGTTAACCCTCAGTGTCGTCGTCACCGCGCTGAGGTACACCACAACAGCAACCATCCATAGGCTGGCCATCCTTGTACATCCTCGGTTAACCCCCAGTGTCGTCGTCACCGCGCTGAGGTACACCACAACAGCAACCATCCATAGGCTGGCCATTCATGTACATCCTCGGTTAACCCTCAGTGTCGTCGACACCGCGCTGAGGTACACCACAACAGCAACCATCCTAATTGTCCGACAAAACTAGATCATACGGATCAAAATCTGACCATCAAAATTTGTATTGAACTGAAAAAGACCGAATGTCCACACCCAAAGACCCCACTCGCCCGAGTGTTGGGACAAAACTGATAACGATATGCCTGATGCAGGATGTAAAATTCTGTCGGGCTAACGGCTCGTCAAAGAAATCTAACGTGCGAAGAAAAAAAGAATGTACCTATCTGTGTGGTCACAAAAGTCCAAAACCCACGGGCTGCTCCCCGCTGACTTCCAGAGGGCGCAGCCCCTGTCGAGCGGGAGGCCTGATACGGTTGTGAGGTTAAGCAGGCATGTGCAGGACGTGACGATTCCTTGGGTGAGCCCAGAACCAGAGCGCCATGTGCCGGCTCTGCATGCATGGAAGCCTCCTTGGATGGCGGGGAATGCCCATGATCTGCCCCTGCCTTCCCTTGAGGGTTAACTGTTCCACAGGGGGCTGCCCCAAAGGGGTACTCCGAGGGCAATACCTGCGGAGGAGACAAAGTGGACACCACACAAATCAGGCAACGTCTCGACCCACACAAAACAATGGCCACAGTCAACCTAGAAATAGGCCTGACGTCTTCCTTCGAAGTCGGAGTACAGCTGCCCATGAGGCAGGGAAATGAAAAACGGTTGTACACGCAAAAATCAGGTCCAGGTGAAAGCCAAAAGTCCAAGCGGACGATTAACCGGGACCTTCCACTGGAATTCAAAGCCGGTGATCGATAAAAAAAAAAAAAACCAGCCACCTTTCCTCCACAAATGTTATTTTTAGTTAATGTACTTTTATTCTGACCTTCCAAATGCACAAACAGCTAGTAGCGTTAACTGTGCGTTTTGTAAACAGGTAACTGTTTTAAAAAAAGTCATAAAAATGTCATTCATGGGGAATTTGACCAAGCATTTAAGATTCTCAGAATATCTTTGACGAAAAAGAGGAGAAATACTGACATCATGAAAAGTCTTAACATCAAGGAAGATTGGCTATTAAACAGCATCCTGTTTAAGAACACAGTAGTCATGACATTGAGAGGCATACGACGGACTCCATTCACCATGCTTGAGGACCTTGATTTTGCAGATGATATAGCACTCCTATCACATAAACATGAACATATACAAGAGAAAAGTAACAGACTAAACTGCACAGCAGAAATGGTGGGACTGAGAATAAATACAAAGAAAACTAAGATCATGACAAACAGTCCAAACCAACAACCAGTGACCATAAGTAACCAATCACTTGAAAATTTAGAACATTTCACGTATCTTGGCAGTGTGGTGTCCCTACTGGGAGGGACAGAGGAAGACATACAGTCACATCTGAACAAAGCTAGAGCTGCTTTTGGAAGGATGAGGCAAATCTGGAAATCCAACAATTACTGCAGAGGAACAAAACTCCGACTCTACAAGAGCATCATTTTGCCAGTTCTTCTCTATGGAGCGGAATGCTGGAGAATGACCAAAAAGGATGCACACAAGCTGTCCACCTTCCACCACACATGTCTACGTAGAATTATCAAAATTTTCTGGCCAGATACAATCTCAAACACTAAACTACTTCAAACCACAAACCAAGAAACTTTAGACAGTATGATTACCAAGAGAAGATGGAAATGGCTTGGCCACGTTATGAGAATGACTTCTGATATACCTGCCAAAACAGCTCTCACATGGACACCAGAGGGAAAGAGAAAACAGGGGCGCCTAAAAATAACATGGAGACGAACGATGGAAAGTGACCTGAGTGCGGCATCTTTGACATGGAAAACTGCATTGAAGATTGCACAGGACAGGAAAGCATGAAAAGTCCTCTCTGAAGCCTCATGTGCCACTAGGCATAACGAGAACTGATGATGATGATGTCTCGGAAGTTGAAATATTTTGGTCATATCAAATGCCACGACGGATTGGAAAAAAATTATAGCAGAAGGCATAGTACCAGGAAGATGGGCACAAGATAAAAGTGACTCCTTGAGTAGGAAAGTACATGAGGCGGGAGAGCTAGCGAAAGACTGAGTTTCTTTCAGGCAGATAGTGATGAGAACGACATTCAACAAAGGGCCTCCTACATGATGATAATGGACCAAGCCAGAAATGACGGTTTTGTAGTTTCTCATGGTGAAAGGGTTCACACCCATTATTTCCTAATTTCTGTTGTTGTGATGGTGAGATTTCAGTGTTTCATTGACCTTGAGAGCTATGCTACTGCCAGAGTCTGCCGGGCTAGATAGATCCTTGAAGTGGAATTCAAGGCATATTTTTGTGGGGGTATGCAGTACCTGAACCTTTTTAGGCATAATGTTTGTCAGTGCTACTAACTGACACTTTGTGGTGAGTAAAATGCCTGGTTGAATTTGTTGAAGTCTTATATGGGATATTCACAGACAAGAGCAGATAACCCTTCAAATATGGCTATAAAAATAGCCGGTATGGAGGCAAAAGGTAAAAAAAAACTAGTCTTTCCTTACGTCCTTTTTAGGACGTAATTTTTTGTTATTTGAAGCCCCACTCTGGCTTTTGCCAGGGGCCGCAATATAGGCAGGCCATAAATATGGCCAATTGTCTGTTTCTGGGACCTCTCCACTGTGATCCTCATCCACATGGTGGCACTTTGTGTCATCAGGTGTTTATCGCTTGTGTGATGTCCTGGTGGGGTACAGAGTCAGTCAGTCAGGCAAAAGGTTTCACAGAGTAGTGCAAGATAATTTATTAATGAAATTATTTTCAAATCTGTTATTTCTATATATGCAGACTGTTCTGTGCTGGTTTTGCCAACTGATTTCAGCCTTGGGCTATATCCACAAGAGGGGAATCCTGCATAGAGGTATTTCTTCATTCTTGCAGTCCTGTAGCAGGTACTGCAGTAATGGGTTTAGTTTAGCATACTGCAGTAACAGGTTTAGTTAACATACCGCAGTAACAGGCTGATTTAACATACTGCAGTAACACATTGAGTTAGCATACTGCAAAAACAGGTTGAGATAGCATACTGCAGTAACATATTGAGATAGCATACTGCAGTAACAAGTTGAGTTAGCATACTGCAGTAACAGGTTGAGACAGCATACTGTAGTAACACTATGAGTTGGCATTCTCCAATAACAGGTTGAGATAGCATACTGCAGTAATATGTTGAGATAGCATATTGCAGTAATAGGCTGAGATGGCATATTGTAGTGATAGGTTGAGTTAACATACTGCAGTAACAGGTTGAGTTAGCATACTGCAGCAACAGGTTAAGATAGCGTACTGCAATAATAGGTTGAGATAGCGTACTGCAATAATAGGTTGAGATTGCATATTTCAGTAATAGGTTGAGATAGCATACTGAAGTAACAGGTTGAGAAAGCATACTGCAGTAATAGGTTGATAGCATACTGCAGTAATAGGTTGAGATAGCATACTGCAGTAAAAGGTTGAGTTAGCATACTGCAGTAATAGGTTGAGATGGCATACTGCTGTAACAGGTTGAGTTAGCATACTGCAGTAATATGCTGAGATGGCATATTGTAGTGATAGGTTGAGTTAGCATACTGCAGTAACATATTGAGATAGCATACTGCAGTAACAAGTTGAGTTAGCATACTGCAGTAACAGGTTGAGATAGCATACTGTAGTAACACTATAAGTTAGCATTCTCCAATAACAGGTTGAGATAACATTGTGCAGTAACAGATTAAAACAGCATACCACCGTAACAGGTTGATATAGCATACTGCAGTAACAGGTTGAGACAGCATACTGCAGTGATAAGTTGAGTTAGCATACTGCAATAACAGGTTGAGATATACCGCAGTAACAGATTGATATAGCATACTGCAGTAACAGGTTGAGATAGCATACTGCAGTGATTGGTTGAGATAGCATACTGCAGTATCAGGTCTAGATAGCATACTGCAATAACAGGTTGAGATAGCATACTGCAGTAATATGCTGAGATGGCATATTGTAGTGATAGGTTGAGTTAGCATACTGCAGTAACATATTGAGATAGCATACTGCAGTAACAAGTTGAGTTAGAATACTGCAGTAACAGGTTGAGATAGCATACTGTAGTAACACTATAAGTTAGCATTCTCCAATAACAGGTTGAGATAACATTGTGCAGTAACAGGTTAAAACAGCATACCACCGTAACAGGTTGATATAGCATACTGCAGTAACAGGTTGAGACAGCATACTGCAGTAACAGGTTGAGACAGCATACTGCAGTGATAAGTTGAGTTAGCATACTGCAATAACAGGTTGAGAAATACCGCAGTAACAGGTTGATATAGCATACTGCAGTAACAGGTTGAGATAGCATACTGCAGTGATAGGTTGAGATAGCATACTGCAGTAACATGTCTAGATAGCATACTGCAATAACAGGTTGAGATAGCATACTGCAGTAATATGTTGAGATAGCATATTGCAGTAATAGGCTGAGATGGCATATTGTAGTGATAGGTTGAGTTAACATACTGCAGTAACAGGTTGAGTTAGCATACTGCAGCAACAGGTTGAGATAGCGTACTGCAATAATAGGTTGAGATAGCGTACTGCAATAATAGGTTGAGATTGCATATTTCAGTAATAGGTTGAGATAGCATACTGAAGTAGCAGGTTGAGAAAGCATACTGCAGTAATAGGTTGATAGCATACTGCAGTAATAGGTTGAGATAGCATACTGCAGTAAAAGGTTGAGTTAGCATACTGCAGTAATAGGTTGAGATAGCATATTGCAGTAATAGGCTGAGATAGCATACTGCAGTAATAGGTTGAGATAGCATACTGCTGTAACAGGTTGAGTTAGCATACTGCAGTAATATGCTGAGATGGCATATTGTAGTGATAGGTTGAGTTAGCATACTGCAGTAACATATTGAGATAGCATACTGTAGTAACACTATAAGTTAGCATTATCCAATAACAGGTTGAGATAACATTGTGCAGTAACAGGTTAAAACAGCATACCACCGTAACAGGTTGATATAGCATACTGCAGTAACAGGTTGAGACAGCATACTGCAGTGATAAGTTGAGATAGCATACTGCAGTAACAGGTCTAGATAGCATACTGCAATAACAGGTTGAGATAGCATACTGCAGTTATATGTTGAGATAGCATATTGCAGTAATAGGCTGAGATGGCATACTGTAGTGATAGGTTGAGTTAACATACTGCAGTAACAGGTTGAGTTAGCATACTGCAGCAACAGGTTGAGATAGTGTACTGCAATAATAGGTTGAGATAGCGTACTGCAATAATAGGTTGAGATTGCATATTTCAGTAATAGGTTGAGATAGCATACTGAAGTAACAGGTTGAGAAAGCATACTGCAGTAATAGGTTGATAGCATACTGCAATAATAGGTTGAGATTGCATATTTCAGTAATAGGTTGAGATAGCATACTGCAGTAAAAGGTTGAGTTAGCATACTGCAGTAATAGGTTGAGATAGCATATTGCAGTAATAGGCTAAGATTACATACTGCAGTAATAGGTTGAGATAGCATACTGCTGTAACAGGTTGAGTTAGCATACTGCAGTAATAGGTTGAGATAGTATACTGCAGTAAAAGGTGTATTTGGTCCTATAGTAATTATTGCCAATGAGGTGTGAAATATTACACCTTTACATAATCTTTTTCTTCTTCTTCTGCCTTCTATCCCCCAATGGAGGAACATAGGCCCTCAACCGAGTCATGCCGTGTCGTTCTATCTTTTGCTATTGCATGCAACTTACGCTATGTGCTTCCCTCTTTTTAAACTTCACTTTCTAGCTCTCTACTTGAAATTTTGTTGTTGTTGTTGGTCTGCCTTTATTTCTATGCCCCTGTGGTGTCCAGTGCAAACAAACACATTCTAGTTATATATTGTTCTCAGGTTTTCTCAGTGTGTGTCCTTTCCAACGCCAGTGTCTCTTTTGTTTCCACCTCTTGGTCCACTGGAACTTTTTTTTTTAGTTCTGTTCCAAAGCTCAGCATTAGTAATTCCATCTTACTGTTTTAATTCCCTCTATTCTGCACAGGCACCAGTTAATGGCTGTCTGTAGTTCCTTGGTTATTGTTTTAGGTGTTCTTAGTGTTTCCGCTACATACAACAGTACTAATTTGACATTATAATTGAAAATTTTAACTTTATTGCTAGCTTTAATTTCTTTTGACCTCCACAAATTTCCTAGTGCTGTGAAAGCACCTTTTCCTATTGTGTTTGTATTTTATTATCTTTGTAAGTTCCTCCATTTACATCTACAATAATGCCCAAATAGGTGTATGACTCTACATCTTGGAGTGAGATACCATTAAGAAACCACATTACCATTTGCCTGGTTTATTCTCATTATCTTTGTTATTTCCATATGGATTTTTGGACCTAGTTGTTGTGATCTCACATCTATCTATCTATTGTCTTCTTCACTTTTACCGGGTTGCAGCCCAGTGTCGTGGTTTAAAATATTTGTTTTGTGCCTCTCGCATCAACTATATTTAATTTATCTTGCATCGGATTCCACAAGTGGGATAGAAGAAAATATCGTCCACAAAGTCAGTCATCAAGCTGTTTTGAAGGTTACATATTCTAGGCCACAATAAATGAGCTGAGGTGACTGGTTCCCCCATCTCATAAAAGTCAACTAATTAAGGATGTTTAAGGCAAAGTCAGATTGTGTATACCTGAGAGGTGAGAAACCAACAGTGTGCATACAAATACACCAGATCTGTAAAATGGCTATGCATGTAAGTTCTGGGACAAGCCCAAAGTCCAGAAGTGGACGAAGCACAAAGTTTATTAATAATTATTTTAGTGTATGTCTCTAATCCCTGCAGTTGTTCTTCTTTGATGTTAGATTTCAGTTATTTTAGGCTTTAGTTACATTATAATTTAATGTTATTGTTTCATTTCAAGCTATAGAGTTATGGATGTTTTACTTTAAGACACCCATGCATGGCATGATTGATTTTTAAAACTATTTGCTCTGTGTATATTTACCCATAGACATCAAGCCACAGAATCTGTTTCTGAACGACAGAAATGTCCTTAAACTTGGGGATTTTGGAATTTCAAGAATTTTACACAGCGATACAGATGTTGCAGTCACTTTTATTGGAACTCCATTCTATCTCAGTCCAGAGATATGCAGACAGCAGCCGTATCCTTTGAACTCTTCCAGCTCTTTTAGGATGCTGCGTTCATCCTCAAAAAGGTGGTTGGTATGTTGTAGTTTACAGCTAGGTTGCAGTATCTGCATCTTTTACCCAACACTAATTTCAACGAACCCTTCACTGGTTATCTTATAAGTGTTTTTTAATTCTTTCACCTCGGTAATGCTTTAAAAAAAATTAATTATGACCTATGGAAATTCTGAAAAAAATCTTCTATGAACAACAGTTTCACACAGTTTACCAATAAATATTCTAAGCATGTATTTATGTTCATTTAAAAAAAAAATTTAAGGTTAGTTACATATCCTTTACAGGACGTTGCAGAACCAACCCCAACAGCTCCTGGCTGTTGTGTGGTTTTTCTAGGCAAATTTACATCCAGTAGTTTGCCATTGCTTTCTGGACGGTTGGCTTTCTTGATACCACTGTCGAAACCAACGCAAGGCGCATGACCCTCAGCTGGGATCAAACCCGGCATTACAAATCGTTCGCATCGACTTAGCCACAGAGCCGACTTGAAATATATAAAGAGAAATCAAAAGAAGTAATCAGTAAACATGAACAGAGTGACATATTAAATGGAATGCATTCCCAGGGGCCTAAAAAAAGTATGCATCAGGTGACTGACCCCTTGCAGTGACCCCTTCATCACTGCGGCTCATTGGAAAATCTAACAACATCTTAACTTTTTAAAAACTCCACTTATTTGAAGAAAACTGCCCCTAAATGCTAGTTTTGGTTAATATATTCACATCCTGGGCTTATAAAAGTTTCCTTAGGTTTGAACACAGCCAGCAGCATTAAAAATACCTTTTCTAAGTAGATCACTATAGAAAGGTCAGAAAGGTGATATTTACTGGGGGGATTAGCCCCATCTGGAAGTGTCGGTTATGCATAAACAGGAAGCATTTGCTTATGAATGTCCTTAGCATGCAGCCCTTTTGCCCCCCTCACACCTCCCCTAAAAAATACGCACAACGGAACATTATTATTTGTGGGTACACTCCGTAAGTACAGTTGCCATTTTGTTTCTGTGTTGCAAATGAGCATCCAACATCTGGCACCACCTAACGAGCGAAGACATAAAGTTGGATGTTGCTGTCACCTAATGACACCTTTAGAAACCACCAGCTACATTTTCCTGCCATCCCATAATCATTTGTGACTTACTTATTGACTTACCTTCGTATAATCATATCAATCAATCAGGTGCCGTCTCCACAATGAAGGTTGGCTGCAATGGATCTCCAAGCCCTGTCTCTTGCCCTTGATGTACACTCACTCATACTGCTGTTCGTCCATCTCTTGATGTTATCCTTCTACTTGTAATGCTGTCTGCCTCTTGCTCGCCTACCTTGAACCTTTCCCTCTAGGATGATCTTTACAATACTGTTTTGTCTTTTAATGTGACCAAAATATTTCACTTGTCTCTTTTTTTATTTCACCTAGCAACTCTCTTTTCGTTCCCAATTTCCCCAGTACCTCTGTATTTGATAGCTTTTGTTTCCATGAAATACGACTAATCTTCTGTATATCCACATCTCCAAAGAATTGATACAATTTTCCAGTTGTTTGTTCATTGTCCATGTCTCTGTGCCATACAGTAAGGTTGAGAA
This sequence comes from Candidula unifasciata, assembly GCA_905116865.2. Lineage (NCBI taxonomy): Eukaryota > Metazoa > Mollusca > Gastropoda > Stylommatophora > Geomitridae > Candidula > Candidula unifasciata. Next base: position 100,376 of record CAJHNH020002005.1, read on the forward strand.
TACATAACATTTGACAATTCTCATTATATAATCATATAACTACATGATAATAAAGATTATTGTATTTTTTAATCGCATGATCATAATATAACATACAATGGAAATGAAAGAGCTGACAGGTTGGCTGGATCCGCTATCACTACCGACGGTCAGCCTATGGATCATGCTGATATTATCAATGCCCTCAGAGAAATGGGAAGGATAGACGACTTTGGTGGCAGTGAATCCACATCACTCGCCAGAATGGCAGACTTGGGAATTAAGATCGGCACAGCAAAAAACGAGACGCACACCAGCTACGCCAGAAGACTTGTTAATCAACATAGAACTGGTACTATTAGCCATCGGACGTTGGGGTTCATACTGAGGGGAGGATCTGAGCACCTATGGACATGTCCGGAGTGCAATGAGGATAACCCAACTAACTAACTAACTAACTAATAACATACAATTACATATTCTGTTTCATACATCATATCACTTGATCATTGACCCTCATAATTATATAACCAAATGATCATATAGTGATTTTTGTGTCACATAACCATTTGGAGACTTTTGAAATTTGTACATCATATAACAACTTGATTATTAGGATTCATACATCATATAACTACTTGATTATTTTATTCGGCTCTCCTCCTCAATCGTGTGTAAAATGCGGACTTTCTGCCAAAGAACAAGTCGCGGCTAAACTAGGATTACTTGGCAATTTCAAGAGATGCAACACTGCAATAGATAGTACCAGACGATAATAGCAACTGTTGGCAATTTCAAGCATTTCTCCAGACGATACTAGCAGACGATAATAGTGACCATTGACAATTTCGAGATGCGCAACATTACAGACGATAATAGCTACATGGCGGGCAGACCACGGGCCCTGACACAGATTAGCGTTGTTGTTGTCCTCACACTTTTCGGCATGCGCAAAACGCGGTTAACCTGGCCGTCGACAGTATCCCCCGCAACGCTACATGCGGCGCGGATGGGGATCTAAACTAGATGCTTGGGACTCACAAGCAAACAAATTAGAGGAAGTTGACGGTAGATGTGGTAGCTGCTGCTCGTGAGTCCCAGCCATCTAGTTTAGCCTCTCCCCCATCCACACCGCGTGTAAGGGCGGATACTGTCGGCGGTGTGGCATAATCGCAGAAACAGGTCCACAATTAACATATCGCTGACTCTGTTAGAGCATTTGTTTCGTTATTCGGAACCGATCCTAGTTTTGTCATGATTTGTTCCTTGGCGGAAAGTCCGCATATTACACACGACTGATTATTGTGATTCATACCTCAGCAGCCACATAATCATTGCCATTCATACATTATACAACTACACGATTATTGCAATACACAATACAGTCACATGATCATAAAATAATGATTCGTAAATGTTACAACTACACGATTATTGCAATACACAATACAGTCACATGATCATAAAATAATGATTCGTAAATGTTACAACTACACGATTATTGCAATACACAATACAGTCACATGATCATAAAATAATGATTCGTAAATGTTACAACTACACGATTATTGCAATACACAATACAGTCACATGATCATAAAATAATGATTCGTAAATGTTACAACTATACGATTATTGTAATACACAGTACAGTCACATGATCATAAAATAATCATTCGTAAATGTTACAACTACAGGATTATTGTAATACACAGTACAGTCACATAATCATAAAATAATCATTCGTAAATGTTACAGCTACACGATTATTGTAATACACAGTACAGTTACATGATCATAAAATAATCATTCGTAAATGTTACAGCTACAGGATTATTGTCATCATCACAGTCTGAGCAGAAAGATGTTGCGAGGAGTGACCAGAGGATCTGGCTAATGCTCAGCACTCTAGAGCAAGGCTAGATGGATTACAACCGTTATACGCCAAAAAAGAATCGCATGGGCATTTACAGCACACTCAGCGGGCAGAATAGTCAAAGAAGCCAACAGCGGCTTCTCCATGACAACCAGCAGCATGACGATGGAGGTAATGGCAGTGACGCAAGCGGTCGCCTGGCTTGAAACACAAAACTACACCTGCGTAATGATACTCAGTGATTCAATGAGTATGATCCTGAGGGTTCAGGCAGGTTCGGTGCGAAGACAAGGGCTTGAATCATTACAGAAGACCACTGTGCGTGGAGTCATCTTTATTTTTGTTCCGTGACATGCAGGCGTCGATGAAAATGAAAGAGCTGCTAGGTTGGCTGGATCCGCTATCACTATCGACGGTCAGCCTATTGATCATGCTGATATTATTATAGCCCTTAGAGAAATGGGAAGGATAGATGACTTTGGGGGCAGTGAATCCACATCACTCGCCAGAATGTCAGACTTTGGAATTAAGATCGGCATAGCAAAAAAGCGAGACTCACACCAGACACACCAGAAGACTTGTTAAACAACATAGAACTGGTACTATTAGCCATCGGACGTTGGGGTTTATACTGAGGGGGGGGATCTGATCACCTATAAACATGTCTGGAGTGCAATGATGATAACCCAACTAACTAACTGACTAACTAACAATCAGACTGTAACTGGTGCCATTTGAATTGAAACTGCTTCATACAGCCACATTATTATTGTCACTCCCTCATACAGCCACAAACATATTGTCATTCATACATCATATAGCCACATGATTACTGTCATTCCATTATACAGCCACATACATATTGTCATTGATACATCACACAGCCACAAGATTATTGTCATTTCATCATACAGCCACAGACATATTGTCTTTCATACATCATAAAGCCACATGATTATTGTCATTCCCTCATACAGCCACAAACATATAGTCATTTATACATCATGCAGCCACATGATTATTGTAATTCAAATGTCATACAACCACATAATTATTGTGATTCACACATACAGCCACAGGCATGTTGTCATCATACAGCCACAATTATTGTCATTCATACATTATATGACCACTGGATTATTGTCATTCATACATCGTACAACCACAGTCATGTTGTCATCATATATTCTACAGCCACAGAATTGTTGTCATTCATTTTTCATACAGCCACATAATTGTTTGTATTTATTCGTAGTACAGCCACATAATTATTTTCATTCATACATCCTACAGCCTCAGAATTATTGTCATTCATACAGCCAAAAGAACGATGACATTCATACATCATACAGCCACATACTTACTGTCATTCATACATCACACAGCCACAAGATTATTGTTATTCATGTATGTTATGCAGCCATACCATTTTTTTTATTGATACAGCATACAGCCACATGATTTTCATCATTCATACATCACACAGCACCAAGATTATTGTCATTCATACATTATAGAGCCACAGAGTTATTGTCATTCATACATCACACAGCCACAAGATTATTGTCATTCATTACATCATACAGCCACAGGATTATTTTCATTCTTACAGCATGCAGCCACACATTATTGTTCATATAACCACGTGATTAAAGTCATTTATGCATCATATAGGTTAGTTGCGTATCCTTTACAGGACATTGCAGAACCAACACCTACAGCCCCTGGCTGGGCTGTTGTGTGGGTTTTCTAGGCAAATTTAGGTCCAGTAGTTTGTCATTGCTTTCTGGACGGTCGGCTTTCTTGATACCACTGTCGAAACCAATGCAAGTTGGGATCGAACCCCGCATTACGAAGCGTTCGCATCGACTTAGCTACAGAATGCATCATATAACCACGTGATTATAGTCATTTATGAATCATATAACCACATGATCATTGTCATTCATACATCATACAACCACATATAGCCAAATGATTAATATCGTTTGTACGTCATACAACTAAAGAAATCTTTAACATAGAAAAACCAGCTACAGCTACAAAAGTGATATGTGGTCAGCCGGTTGTGTCCTCTATGAGATGTGCTGTCTACGGGTCCCATTCACCGCAGTCAATCTGCCTAGTCTTGTCGCACAGATCGAGTCGGGGCTGTACAGTCCCTTACCAGGGTAAGAGATTTATTCTGTTTTTGTTTTTATCTCTCATTATCTCTCACTGTTTTGTGTGTGTTTTATATTCATTGTGTTTTTATTGCCGCAGGAACTTAATGTGCAAGATAGGTGAAATATAATTGCTGTGTGAAGGGGTTTTACCCCTGGGAAAAAGGTGTGGGCACTCACCAAAAAGGTGTCTAAAACTACTCACAACAACACGACTCTCTTTTTTCCACTGGCTAGGCATCAACATGGCTGCTTCAAGGTACGCCAGTGAAGTGTTTTGTTTATTTGTGTGGTTTTGTTTGATTTATGTATGTGCTGATGAAGGCTCTGTCTCTACAACAGTAACTTTTCTTTTGTGTTTGTTATGTTGTGAAGCTCGCTAATCTACTTTTCATTCTGTTTTATATCTTTCCTACTCACAACAGAGTGTCTGTTAGAGTATCCTGGAAAATATGATGCCAGTAAAAAAGTGCTGGTACTGTGTGCCGCCAGAAAAAAAGATGTTTGGAAGATAAGTGGATAGGAGGGTGAAATGTAAGATGGGCCTGCATGCCCTCTTGAAACTAAAATGTGTTCGTTCGTTTGTTTATTCCTTCATTAACTGGCTACATTAGTTTGATCTCATTGGATTAAAAGGTTGTCTCCATATTGTTATATAGCTGTTGGTATCAGATCTCATTGGATTCAAAGGTTGTCTCCATATTGTTATATATCTGTTGGTATCAGATCTCATTGGATTCAAAGGTTGTCTCCATATTGTTATATAGCTGTTGGTATCAGATCTCATTGGATTCAAAGGTTGTCTCCATATTGTTATATAGCCATTAGTACGCAGATCTCATTGGATTTAAAGGTTGTCTCCATATTGTTATATAGCCATTAGTAAGCAGATCTCATTGGATTCAAAGGTTGTCTCCATATTGTTATATAGCCATTAAGGTTGGATTGTCTCCATATTGTTATATAGCCATTAGTAGGCAGATCTCATTGGATTCAAAGGTTGTCTCCATATTGTTATATAGCCATTAGTATGCAGATCTCATTGGATTCAAAGGTTGTCTCCATATTGTTATATAGCCATTAGTATGCAGATCTCATTGGATTCAAAGGTTGTCTCCATATTGTTATATAGCCATTAGTACGCAGATCTCATTGGATTCAAAGGTTGTCTCCATATTGTTATATAGCCGTTGGTAGGCAGATCTCATTGGATTCAAAGGTTGTCTCCATATTGTTTATATAGCCATTAGTATTAAAACAGCAGATCTCATTGGATTCAAAAGGTTATTGTTCGCTCGATCATATATGCTTCTAGGTTGTTATATAGACCCCATCTTTACCATTAGTACGCAGATCTCATTGCCTTAACATCTTACGGATATTCCCCCAAATATATTTATCTTTTTAAGAAAACGTTGTGTAAGAACTGATTCTCCATATTGTCTATATAGCCATTAGTACGCAGATCTCATTGGATTTCAAAAGGTTGTCTCCATATTGTTATATAGCCATTAGTACGCAGATCTCATTGGATTCCATAGGATATAGCTCATTAGTGCTTTGTCATCTCATTGGATTCAAAGGTTTGTCTCCATCAATTGTTATATAGCCATTAGTACGCAGATCACATTGGATTCAAAGGTTGTCTCCATATTGTTATATAGCCATTAGCTTCAATAAACGCAGATCTCATTGGATTCAAAGGTTGTCTCCATATTGTAAATCCAGATCTCATTGGATTCCAAAGTTATCTCCATATATAGCCATTAGTACTTAGCTGCAGATCTCATTGGATTTAAAGGTTGTCTCCATATTGTTATATAACCATTAGTATGCAGATCACATTGGATTTAAAGGTTGTCTCCATATTTTTATATTGCTGTTGGTAGGCAGATCTCATCGGATTCAAAGGTTGTCTTCATATTGCTTTATAGCCATTTGTACACAGATCTCAGTGGATTCAAAGGTTGTCTCCATATTGCTTTATAGCCACTAGTATATAGATCTCATTTGTATCAAGGGTTGTCTGCATATCACTATAAAACCATTAGTTCACATATCTCATTTCTTCATTTCTTTCTTTAGCATTCACCAAATGTGAACTCTGGTGACCCTGTGTGGGTTCTAGAGCCCCATTGTGTGGGGTAAGAAGAATAGACTGTGGTCTAACCCCTTCCATTTGAATCATGTTAGGAGAAACCCAGCTCTCACACAAACTTGATGGTTCCTGCTGTAAATCTACACTTCTGAGGCCTCAGCTTGACTCTCTATTTATATCAAGGTCAACATAAAGTAAGGCTGAGTTTATGTCTTCTTTTACCGGCTTTAAACTCATGGGAAAAGCTATGGCTGTTCGTCCATGTGTTTACTTTGGTCTTGTTCCAGAGGTTGAGTTTTGCACGCACATCAGTTTCACAGATCTGGCTTATTTTTATGCAGACTGTTGATTCCTCGCCTGTTTTGCAGATGCACTCTGACTTTGAAGAAAACTCCCCTAATTAGTTGCCTTGTATGATGCTCTTGTTTAGGAGGCAGTGGGTGTATTATTTTTTGCCCTGGAACCCACAGAAGACAGTTGAGTTTATGTAACATTAATTGCATTTGTAGTGGAAGTAACAAATGATGCATACAAATTATTTCTACAGCCATTGTGGTGAACTTCTCTGCTTTCTCGTAAGTTCCCTGTTGACTTCTGATCCTGAGAGGCGACTGGCAGCAGATGCAATTCTTGTACTTCCGGCACTTCAAGTAAGTTTGTCTAAACGTTTTTTTTTTTTGTGGTTAGTCATTAGGCAGGACCATAATCACAGGTAACTTTAGAGAAGTGGTTTTCAACCTGGGGCGCAGGGAAATCCAGTTTGTAATAATCTGTTGTAACATTTTTTTACTTTTATTATCAGTAAAATATTTTTTTTTTTAACAATATAAAAACCAAAAAGCCAAGGACGTGATATTTTTTAGTTTTATTTATTTGGGTGTTTTTCTCCAAGTACTCGTTAATATTTCTTGGATTTTCTTTCTTGCCTCTTCTTTTAAGTCATATTTTATATGGCTAAACTAGATGGTTGGGACTCCTGAACAAATAAAATCAAGGAATCTGCAGAAAACTCTTGGCGGTTGCGGAAGTGAGCAATTTCAGTCGCCGGAAATGCACAATTGACACGTGACTGAGGCCCTGTTAGGGTATATTGTCTGCCTGAATAATTTGGGACCATTATTCGGAAGATAGCCCAAGTTTTAGCTGTGGTTTAATGTTTAATTTACAAGTTTTAGCTGTGGTTTTATGTTTAATTTACAAGTTTTAGCTGTGGTTTTATGCTTAATTTGCACATTTTAGCTGTGGTTTAATGTTTAATTTACAGTAATGTAAACTAAAGCTTAATGTTTACTTTAATCAAAAGGAGTACTTATGGAAAAACTGTAAAACACAACCAGAATTCACTAAAAGAGAAGTATCAGATGACATTTGTAGAGAAAGTCACCCCGCAAGAATTACAGAGGGAATAATTAAAAAACGTAATCTGGAGGCAGATGACAAAAAGAAAGTGGCAGAATTCAGATGTCAAGAGGAGAATATGTTATCTAAGAATGAGACTGACATTAAGGAGGTTAGTGATTCAGTTATATTAAATATAGATATCTAAACACATAAAGGAAAGTATAAGCTTCACTTTATCACAAGCACAAACAACAGGTGAACGTCACTGCAACAAACATGAACAAAAATACCAATAAATCACTTAGCTAAAATATCTCCGTGAGGAATCACATATCTGCCTGGCTAGTTGAATCTCTGACACGTGTGTGATGGTCAGAAGTAAACACTAGCCAGAAAAATCATGTTGTGAATGGCAAGTTATATTATTTAAGGATGCCTTATTTGCGCCAGTGGCCCATCAGGCATGTTATGCTATAATCCTATTTTTATAAACTAATCGCACTTGGTGTGTGGCTTGGTAAACATCACACCACTAGTCTTTAACTGGCAGGACATTACCTGGTACCCATTTTGGGATTGGTCAACTTGTGAGCCAAGGTCCATTTTGAAAAGAAAAAACATCCGATTTGATACGGATTTGAACTCGAGAACTTTGTATGAGGAGGCTATCGTTTAGCTATTACACTATAGCGGCTCCCAGTTATGTATCATAACAAAACTTTGTTCTAAAACAAAGAAAACACGAATCAGGTGCATAGAACAGCAGAACAGACACAACATCTGTACCTTGTTGAGCTGGGAGTATATAGTGTGCCTTTCAGACAGGACCACAAACACCTGAGCACATTCTGCAGACAGGCCCACTCTACCTACAACTTCTAAAAGAAATCTGGCCTCAGGAGCAAAGTGTGCATAGCAAGCTATGGGGAACCATGAAGGACTTACAGCTAACATGTGAGTGGCCCCCGCACCTGATGGTCTGACCTGAGCATACGAAACTGAGCACAAAGAAGTAAAACTGGGAGCATTGCCTATTGTGATTTTTCAGCACCATATGGTTTAACATTTACTTTAAACAGCAGCAGTGTCACCCAAAGTTTGATGTATACTTTACAACAGTGTCTACCATGATTTTATGCATACATCAGCGTCAGCTATGGTTTTTGACATTGGTTGAGAACAGCACAGCCCGACATGTTGTAACTGTAAGAGACTCACGGAGCATGCTTTGGAAAATTCAAACAGGTGGCCTGCATCCCATGATAAAACTTTGGATCAAGAGCATATCATTGATATTCATGTGTGTGAGATAATGAGCAAGCTGATAGATTAGCTGCTGTCCTTTCTCTGAGGGGTAAGCTACTGTATAATAAAGCGGTTGTGCTGAAGGCTCTGTGGCAGTGGTTCTCAACCTCCCTAATGCTGCGACCTTTTAATACAGTTCCTCATGTTGTGGCCACCCCAACCATACAATTCTTTGTGTTGCTTTTTCATAACTTCAATTAGTATTCAATTTTTATGGTCTTAGGCGACCCTTGTGAAAGGGTTGCAACCCAGAGGTTGAGAACCATTGCTCTAGGAGATCAAATGGACAGTGCAAAAAAACAGATAAAGAATCCATGCATTGAAAGACTAATTCGGAGGGGGGGGGGGGGTAGAGGTTTTGAAAAATATTCAGCATTGAAGGGGAAACAGAGGCAGGTAGGTTGCCCACTGCTACTGTTAGCATCTCAACTCTTTGTTGGCTACTGAAGAAGAGGACAGAGCACATGTGGGAATATCCCTAATGCAGTGATGTCAGTTCTTGATTCATTCATTCAACTATAGTTTTATGTTTACAGTAAAGGTGACAACTCACCCTGGGTTTATGTTTAATTTACAACAGTGTCATCTATAGTTTTATGTTTAATTTACATCAGTGCCAGCTATAGTTTTATGTTTAATTTACAACAGTGTAGCTATAGTTTTATGTTTAATTTACAACAGTGCCAGCTATATTTTTAGGTTTAATTTACAACAGTGCCAGCTATAGTTTTATGTTTAATTTACAACAGTGCCAGCTATATTTTTAGGTTTAATTTACAACAGTGCCAGCTATAGTTTTATGTTTAATTTACAACAGTTCCAGCTATAGTTTAATGTTTAATTTACAACAGTGTCAGCTATAGTCTTGAAATACAGAAAGATGACAAAAATGAAAATATCCCTGTTTAATAAGACATTATCAATATGAACAATTCCATCTTTGCATATCCACCACCCTTCTCATTACAATTCATATGTTGTATTATGTTAATAGGATGTGCATAAAAGAATATGCAGCACCACGTACACAATTGTCAAACACCCTAAGTTACGGCATTTGTCTTTTGCTTCACCTGAACTGAGTGCTGTTCTGGAAAGACAAAGAACTCTGTCGGAGCCGAGGAGAGCCCACTCTGCAGAATCTACCAGGGAAACTAGAGCTAAGAAACATGTAAGTAAAAAGTGAACAACTTTTTGTCTCATTGGGGATATTCGACCTTCTCACACAGAAAAAACAAACCATTATACTTAGATTGTCTACTGGACACAACATACTCTAGTTTACTGGACACACCATACTCTTCAGTCGTTACATGTACAAGAAACAAACCATTATACTTAGATGTTTACTGGACACAACATACTCTTGTTTACTGGACACAACATACTCTTGTTTACTGGACACAACATACTCTTGTTTACTGGACACAACATACTCTTCAGTCGTTACATGTACAAGAAACAAACCATTATACTTAGATGTCTACTGGACACAACATACTCTTGTCTACTGGACACAACATACTCTTGTTTACTGGACACAACATACTCTTCACTCGTTACATGTACAAGTAACAAACCATTATACTTAGATTGTCTACTGGACACAACATACTCTTGTCTACTGGACACAACATACTCTTGTCTACTGGACACAACATACTCTTCAGTTGTTACATGTACAAGAAACAAACCATTATACTTAGATTGTCTACTGGACACACCATACTCTTTAGTCGTTACATGTACAAGAAACAAACCATTATACTTAGATGTTTACTGGACACAACATACTCTTGTTTACTGGACACAACATACTCTTCAGTTGTTACATGTACAAGAAACAAACCATTATACTTAGATTGTCTACTGGACACACCATACTCTTCAGTCGTTACATGTACAAGAAACAAACCATTATACTTAGATGTTTACTGGACACAACATACTCTTGTTTACTGGACACAACATACTCTTGTCTACTGGACACAACACACTCTTCACTCGTTACATGTACAAGAAACAAACCATTATACTTAGATGTCTACTGGACACAACATACTCTGCTGTTGTTACATGTACAAGAAACAAACCATTATACTTAGATGTCTACTGGACACAACATACTCTGCTGTTGTTACATGTACAAGAAACAAACCATTATACTTAGATTGTCTACTGGACACAACATACTCTGCTGTTGTTACATGTACAAGAAACAAACCATTATACTTAGATTGTCTACTGGACACAACATACTCTGCTGTTGTTACATGTACAAGAAACAAACCATTATACTTAGATTGTCTACTGGACACAACATACTCTGCTGTTGTTACATGTACAAGAAACAAACCATTATACTTAGATTGTCTACTGGACACAACATACTCTTGTCTACTGGACACAACATACTCTTGTCTACTGGACACAACATACTCTTCAGTTGTTACATGTACAAGAAACAAACCATTATACTTAGATTGTCTACTGGACACAACATACTCTTGTCTACTGGACACAACATACTCTTGTCTACTGGACACAACATACTCTTCAGTCGTTACATGTACAAGAAACAAACCATTATACTTAGATTGTCTACTGGACACAACATACTCTTGTTTACTGGACACAACATACTCTTGTCTACTGGACACAACATACTCTTCAGTCGTTACATGTACAAGAAACAAACCATTATACTTAGATTGTCTACTGGACACAACATACTCTTGTTTACTGGACACAACATACTCTTGTCTACTGGACACAACATACTCTTCACTCGTTACATGTACAAGAAACAAACCATTATACTTAGATTGTCTACTGGACACAACATACTCTTGTCTACTGGACACAACATACTCTTCACTCGTTACATGTACAAGTAACAAACCATTATACTTAGATTGTCTACTGGACACAACATACTCTTGTTTACTGGACACAACATACTCTTGTCTACTGGACACAACATACTCTTCAGTCGTTACATGTACAAGAAACAAACCATTATACTTAGATTGTCTACTTGACACAACATACTCTTGTCTACTGGACACAACATACTCTTGTCTACTGGACACAACATACTCTTGTCTACTGGACACAACATACTCTTGTCTACTGGACACAACATACTCTTGTCTACTGGACACAACATACTCTGCTGTTGTTACATGTACAAGAAACAAACCATTATACTTAGATTGTCTACTGGACACAACATACTCTGCAGCCGTTACATGTACAAGAAACAAACCATTATACTTGGATTGTCTACTGGGCACAACATACTCTTCACTCGTTACATGTACAAGAAACAAACCATTATACTTAGATTGTCTACTGGACACACCATACTCTTCACTCGTTACATGTACAAGAAACTTAAGATTGGGGATGTAGAACGTCACCCTTGTGGACAAGCACCACAGAAAAACTGAGCCTGGGCTACAGACAGGCTTTCTGCACGCAATAGATAGATCCCAGGTTTTGGTCGGTTGGCATTCAAATGGAAGCTAAGCTGTATGGGTCAGTGGAAGACAGGCATCACACCACAGCTTTTAGAGATGTCTGTGACCTTCTCATCTGAAAAACTACTGGCCAGGAGAATGAAACGATAATTAGGAATACAGTGCTAGAAATGCAGGCATGTGAATATGAACACTAAAAGAGCACTGTTCAACACAGTATCCTTGCCATTGCTGTGCTATCAGTGTCAGACATGGACATTATCTTCAGAAGACAAAAAAAATACAACAGAAATAAAAAATGTACCTATCATGCTAGGTATAACAAGGAAAGATCAACTTAGGAACGATGATGTCAGGAGGAGAGTCAGCACAGAACCAATATTGAACATTCAGCAGTTGACAAAAGATTACATGGTTTTGCCATGTAAAAAGATTGGCAACAGACAGGGCACCTTGTTTGACCATGCAGAGGAAAGACCATGGAAATATCACACTGAAAAGTACTGTATAAGTAGTGATCAGAAGGGCCCATTCTAGACACCTCTTCCTGCCCTGATGCTGCGAACCATTCCAGGGGGATGTTGCTAGGCCTAGATTTGTCAAGACCAGTCAGAGTCAGTGTGTGTTAGAGCCACTTCTTCTTGTGATATAACTAGTTATATGCCTGGGACACATCTTATGCAATATATCTCTGTCATTGAAAGTTAGAAAATGAATTCTTGCTTGCTACGTGCATCTTATTTTAACATATGGCTGTTTGTCCTGGACAACCGGTAGGCAGGCCCAACAATTTCTTGGGGCCTCAGAGATGTGGTATTACAGAACAATGCTTAAAATACCTTGGAAGCTAAAAGAGCAGCTAAGAGGTTTTGAAAGAGGCGGGAGCCCGGAGACAACTTATCACAGACATCAGAAGGAGAGTCATCATTTTGCAGCCATGTTATGAGGAGAGGGAAAAATGGAACATGCTGTGACCACTGGAAAGATCTGTGGAAGGAGGGATAGAGGAAGACAACAAGAGAAGATTCTTGACAGTCTTGTTGCATGGCATGGAGGTGTGTCGGCATCCAAACTGATACATGCTGCAGAAGATCGCAAATTGTGGAGAGGCATGATCGCCCACACCAGTCGGTAAGGCACCTGATGATGATGATGATGCCTGTGATTAAAAGAATTCATGCTTTTTTTTTTTAATTTCTATTAATAATGCTTTCGTTTTTTCCCCCCTCGTTCTGTTTCTGTTGTTTTTCTGTTTTATTGTATACTTTTTAAATACACTCTATTCTTGTTTTATATTAATATAATATAATAATATTTTCTCCCATTATATTCTGCCTGTGTGTATATTTGCTCTTTTTTAATTCTTTTGGTCTCTTGGAACATTCATTTTTTGCAATCTTTCCTCTCTGTATAGTTGCTGATCTGTTGCCTTATATGTCCTTTTGGCAGTTCTCTGTTCAGGGGGTTTTATGGGGATGCACACATAAGAGGCCTCGAATGTTTGAAAAAGGTTCCAGTATTTGTTATCTCTTAACCTTTTGTTTTGTTTCATGTATATTTGTGTGATGCCTGTGTGTATGCATGGTTTTTAAAATGTTTCTATTATTTTATTGTAGGCTGCATCAGTGTAACTTGTTATTTTGTTGTTACTCTAGAAAATAGCACCAAGGTTGAATCTGCTGCAGGAAATGAAGGACAATAAGCTTGTCAGTGATACTGGTAGTGCCGCCTCAGAGAACAGTAAAATGAAGGACAACTGCAATGGTATGATTTAGTTTCTTGTTGGTGGACATATGGGGTGGTATCTGGCAGTTGAAACAAAAGATAAGTCATTGCTCGAGTTACCTTTGTGGGTTCTGGGACCCATTTTGGTGGACCGAGGGAATTAGACCAACCACCCTAACAAGCATTTCATGGGAGATGACTAATCCGGGTTTTGCTAAAATCGATTATGTTGGGCCCAAAAGTTTAGTTACAGCAGCCTGCCTATAAACCACTACACACAACATGTCGGCCATCCTTTTACGGTCACACACATAAGTTTAAAAAGTTTAGTCATAGTTAACTAGCCAAAGATGACCAGGTTCCTTCTTTATCTTCAATCCACTGTCTTCAAAACGACAAGACCAGTGAATGCACACTGTGGCAAGCCCGTGTTTTTTCAAGCATGGGTGATATTGTTACAGGCTGTCGACCAACAAAAAGCATAATTATTTTTAACCTACAAATGCAGGTTAGGAAAACAGGCTACATCACCAGAGTTTGATGCCAGTCTGTTATTTAGGGCCCCTTAAGGAATTAAAGAGTAGTAACACAGTAATATACTAGGCTTTTTTACCTTTAAAGTCTGAGTGCCTCTTGAACCAACTGTCTGCATACAAATAAGCCAGTACTATAAAGCACATGTGCACACAATTCCTAGAACAAGCAAGGAACCAACTGTCTGCATACAAATAAGCCAGAACTATAAAGCACATGTACACACAATTCCTAGAACAAGCAAGGAACCAACTGTCTGCATACAAATAAGCCAGAACTATAAAGCACATGTGCACACAATTCCTAGAACAAGCAAGGAACCAACTGTCTGCATACAAATAAGCCAGAACTATAAAGCACATGTGCACACAATTCCTAGAACAAGCAAGGAACCAACTGTCTGCATACAAATAAGCCAGAACTATAAAGCACATGTGCACACAATTCCTAGAACAAGCAAGGAACCAACTGTCTGCATACAAATAAGCCAGAACTATAAAGCACATGTGCACACAATTCCTAGAATAAGCAAGGAACCAACTGTCTGCATACAAATAAGCCAGAACTATAAAGCACGTGTGCACACAAAACACAATTCCTAGAACAAGACCAAAGTCCAGGGAGATGCACTCTGACTTCGAAGGAAACCCCCATGTAGTCGACTCTTGCGACATGCTTGTTGGGAAGGCAGTGGTACTTTCTTTATTTTCCCCACAGTGGGGCCCCGGAATCCACATGGGTACAGAAATGGTCTGAATAAAGAAGTTTTTATTTTTGGTATGTTAGCATCTTTATATTCTTTTAATTTTTCAGCAACACATACATTGATAGTGCTTTTTGCAGATGTGTTGGAGAAAGTAGCAGAAGCAGCGTACAATTCTGCTGTCTTGGGCAACAGATCACACAGTCCTGTAACTGAGATCTTCAACCTGTTTGTGGAGATGCTTGGCCAGGAGCAAGTAGAGGCACTGATTGCTGCCATGGAGGCAAAAACATCATTTACGAGTTTACAAACAAGATTCCGCATACAGCCTTCTGTTATTCTTTCTGTAATGTGGTATTTAAAATTAAAGGGATAACCTTGTTTGATAGTCTTCTGTTGTGTGGTGTCTGAAATTGAAGAGATAACTTTGTTCAATACAGTCTTCTGTTATGTGGTGTCTGAAATTGAAGAGATAACTTTGTTTAATACAGTCTTCTGTTATGTGGTGTCTGAAATTTAAGGGATAACTTTGTTTAATACAGTCTTCTGTTATGTGGTGTCTGAAATTGAAGAGATAACTTTGTTCAATACAGTCTTCTGTTACGTGGTGTCTGAAATTGAAGAGATAACTTTGTTCAATACAGTCTTCTGTTGTGTGGTGTCTGAAATTGAAGAGATAACTTTGTTCAATACAGTCTTCTGTTATGTGGTGTCTGAAATTGAAGAGATAACTTTGTTTAATACAGTCTTCTGTTATGTGGTGTCTGAAATTAAAGGGATAACTTTGTTTAATACAGTCTTCTGTTATGTGGTGTCTGAAATTGAAGAGATAACTTTGTTCATTACAGTCTTCTGTTACGTGGTGTCTGAAATTGAAGAGATAACTTTGTTCAATACAGTCTTCTGTTATGTGGTGTCTGAAATTAAAGGGATAACTTTGTTCAAAACAGTCTTCTGTTATGTGGTGTCTGAAATTGAAGAGATAACTTTGTTCAATACAGTCTTCTGTTATGTGGTGTCTGAAATTGAAGAGATAACTTTGTTTAATACAGTCCTCTGTTATGTGGTGTGTGAAATTGAAGGGATAACCTTGTTTAATACAGTCTTCTGTAATGTGGTGTGTGAAATTGAAGGGATAACCTTCTTTAATAAAGTCCTCTGTTATGTGGTATCTGAAATTGAAGGAATAATTTTGTTCAGCAGTCTTCTGTTATTCTTTCTGTCATGTGGTACTTCAAACTGTAAGGATAACCTTGTTTGTTACAACCTCTCATTATTCTTCCTGTAATGTGACAATCAGATCTCATGTGATATCACCTGAAGAAATAACTGTTCAGTAAATGTAGCATCTTTCTGTTGCATGCATCCTGTGATATCGACATAACAAAAATAGGAGCTGCCTGTGAGATTGCAAACTATCGTTGCTTCATAATAAACACAATTTAATTAACAAAAATGGACTGCCTGATTAGGACAAGTGTTTAATGTGTGGTGTGAATCCTTCTTCTACTTCTCCTTCTTCGCATTCACTGGCTGTGACTTCTAATGAGAAGTTCTGGTTGCTCATCCACTTCTGGACTTAGTCTTGTTCCAGAACTTGAGTTTTGTGTGCACGTGTGTTTTACAGACCTGGCTTATTTGTGTGCACATTGTTGGTTCCATGTCTCTCATGCAGATGCACTCCAGGTTCGGAGGAAACACCCCTAATTAGACAATATTTACAATATGCTTGTTGGGGTGGGGGTGTGGTCTGTTACCCCCACTCACCCCATGAACCTTTTACTGCCTTTTTAACCCCCAATGGAGCATAGGCCCTCAACGAACCCAGGCCACGTCGTTCTATCCTTCGCTATCGCATGCAACTCTCCCTATGTCTTTACCATCTTTTTAACTTCAATCTTTAGCTCTCTTGTCTAAGTGTTTTACAGTCTTCCTTTATTTCTGTGCCACTGTGGGTTTCGGTGTAAAGAAATTCTAGTTATATTGTTCTCAGCGTGTATCCTATCCAACGCCAGCATCTTTTTCTCGCCTCTTGGTCCACTGAAACTTGCTTAGTTCTCTCTCGAAGCTCTACATTAGTGATTCTGTCATACCATTTAATTACCTCTATTCTGCACAGGCATTAGATAATGAACCTGCACAATGAGAGTCCATGGTTATGTCTTTTATTAGTTAGTCTTTGCCTACATGATTTAGAGAATATAATTACAAAGTAAGAGAGAGCATTTGTTTCCCTTATTGGAAGAAATAGAACCATCTTGCAGAGACATTGAGTTAAGAACTGGCTTCACAGCACTTTGAACATTCCCATAAACGTTCGGCCTCCATTTTCAGCACCCAGGGCAGAGTTCTGATTCCAGTGGTACCAGTGACAGTCTGATTGTGTGTCCATCATCTTGTCTTTCCTCTGGGGGTCGAGTGTTAGCTAGATTCCCTGATCATCCTCTTGAAACCATGATGAGTTATTTATGCTTCTGGAAATATTCACTTTCTCCCAAAAAGGCCACATCCAGCTTGTCCTGTATCGGCTCACCACCAAATGGTGCAAAACCAGCCAGTCTGTCTGCTTGTTCATTTTCCACCACACCTGAATGCCATGGTGAAAATATCCAACAGACACTAACTACCTAGGATCTCTGAAGCAGTACGGCAGAGATATGTGAGGGTTAAGGAGAATAGTGATTAACAAGTATGACAGTTTAAGGCAGCATTTTATCTGATCCCTCTCCTAATTTCTTATTCAAATTGTCAAATATCTGTAAATATTTATTACTTATTTATTTGTACACATTTTCTTGTATTAGATGTGCATGTAGATTAATAATAGTTTGTTTAAGTTAGACAATCCTTCACAACATTTTTGCCAACATAACAAGAATTTGGAAATAAATCAAACTTTATGCTCGTGTTTATTGTTAACAAGATGCTTAAATTAAATCTGTTGTGATATCTATGATGTGTGATGTTGTGATATCTTTGATGTGTGATATCTGTGATGTTGTGATTTCTATGATGTGTGATCTTGGCTACACTTTTCATGTTGCAGTCATTTTGTTATTTCTCTTCCTCCTCATATTGTTTTCCTCCTCCTCCTTTTTCTTCTTCTTCTTCTTTGTTTCCTTCTTATTCATCTTTGTCTACTTCTTCTTCTCTTGCTCCTACATTCTCTTATATTACTCAGATAAGCTGGGAAGAGCACAATAGTATTAAATTATATACATAATAACTATTGATAATAACCATTGATTTTTACGATTCAAGCTTATCCAGTATTATACACAAATAAGCTGGTCTTTAAGAATGTCAGAAGAAAAAATAACAGCCTATTATAGTTTTCCGTAACAGACAAGTAAACCTTCTGCTGCCTACACTTCTTGGGTTTTCTGGGTACAGATTCAACATCACAGCATTCAGGAAAAGCTTATCTTAGCTTTGTCTCCCTCCTCAACAGCCGACACAGAAAACTCGCATCTGCCAGTCCCTGGGGACTATGGAGATGTGCCACAGGCTTTGGGAACATATCAGCTGTGACTCTAAAGTCTGATGTGGGAGTGGCAGGCAGTCTCTGCCACACAGGATACACAAAAAAGTAGATTCTCCCTTGCTATGAGGTGATTTACTCTTTAGCATCTCTCTATAGATCGCTACGTTTGGTTTTTTCAGAGGGCGACAAACCATCTTTCACTTTCTGTCACCATTGTAGTCGATCTGTAGTTGATTTCTCCCAATTTTCTGTGCCTATGTTGGTATCTATCAGGTCGTGTTTGCATTTGTCTTTATAATGTAGCTTTGGCCTTCCTGTAGGTCTATTTCCTGTTTCCAGTTCACCATATAGGAGGTTCTTTGGAATACTGCTATTTTCCATGCGAGAGACATTGCCCACTCAGCGCAGACCTCTTTGCTTCAGTAGATAGTAGTACACTGATGATATATTTGCTCTTGTGAGTACAGATTCGTTGAAGACAAAGTAACGTCATGATATGCCAAGGATGCACCTCATACAGCCCATGAATATCCATGGTCGAAAACCAACATCCCACTACATACATTCCAAAGACCAGCATCCTGGAACACGGCAGCTGAACTGAACACCACCAACAACAGCGGTATAAGGTACCACCCGACCACCCCAACCTGGGAGCTTGAAATTCCGTACACGGACGAAAGCCTGGCGCACGCAATCGACAAAAACCAGGCCATCCTCGATGCAAGGTCGAGAGTCGACGAGTACATCCGGAATGCTGAAGTAGACACTATGATTATCTACACAGACGGCTCTAAAAACCAGTACGGGTGCTGTCGGGGCAGGGGTCTACATACCAGCTTTGAAAACCACCCACGAATACAGGCTCACTGACGATACAGCAGTATGCACGGCAGAGCTGGTAGGGATGCTAAAAGCACTGGAGCTAGCCTGCGAAAGACCGCCCATAAAGCTTCTTATCCTCACCGACTCGCTGTCATCTGTCCAGTCATTAAAAGACTATTCGAAGGTGAGCCGACAAGACCTGAAAGAAGAAATCCTGACTTTGTCAACCAGACTGAGGAGCTGATCCCAGCTCACATAGGTATCGAAGGCAACAAAACAGCAGACAGAGCGGCAAAAAGAGGCACCAGCAGCCCTAACACAGTGTTCGCGGGACTGGGCAAAACAGAACAAAAAGCAGTCGTCAGAAACAACATCTGCAGAGATTGGTCCCAGCAGTGGTTGACCAGCGATAAAGGCAGAGTCGCCTACAAATTACTCAAACAACCCAGTCTCAAGAACCAAGTGCAAGCGCCGACGAAAATACCTGTCATCCGCAAGCTGAGGAAGATGCGACTAGGGTATTGGCCAGACCGATACCGCACGCCTGTATGTAAGGAATGCAGGGCCAACAACTCTATGGAACACTTCCTGCTGAACTGTAAAACCTACGATCCTGAAAGACAAGAGCTTGTGTTACACTTTAGAGCAAGAAACAAACCAATGACGGTCGAAAACTGCCTCAGCGTGAGCACTGAGAACCAGATTCAGCGACTCGTCAAGAAGTTTATTTCAAGAACAGGGAAAAGCGATCTGAGAAGCCATCCCCCAACCCAGAGCTGTACAACCCGATGGGACCTGATCAGATCCTGCGAGTACCAGTGGCACCCGCCAGGACAGACTATTCCTCCCCTCACTCTTCCGACCTCGCTTTATGTCCTCTGAAGCATTCCAGCACTCTAAACACATGCTACTCCTGCTGTCTCTACCTGTCCCCTGGCAAATAACATCGTAAATACCAAAATTGTAACACAAATCTCAAATTAGTATATTTTCAGGAGGAAGTAGACAACGGAACCCACCAAAGGCCACCCGACGCTCCGAAGCAGCTAGCCAAGGGCATTGCACCAAAGAGAGCCAGCACTAGGGAATTCCAGTCTAACTTACGCCACCCTTACCCCCACACCACATGTATTTAAAACAATGCCTATCAGTCCTATTTCAGACCCTGCCTGAGGACGATACCAGCGTGAAGGCCTAAATGATTTCAAAATCTTTAATTAACATTTCTTTCAGGCAGAAGTTGACAACGGAAACAACCAAAGGCCACCCGACGTTCTGAAGCAGACTGCTGAAGACATTGCACCAAAGGGGACCAGCACTCGGAAATTCCAGACTCTCTTACGCCACCCCACCCCAAATCACACGAACGTTAACAATGCCTTCGGTTTTATTTCAGGCCACTGGATCTCAACCCGCCAGAAGCCCAACGCCGAGAAGCCACATCTCTCTCAATCTATCTGTCGCTCTCATTATCCCGACCTAACTATCACACCTCCTGGCACATTCGAGCAAATTGATCTCTCATTTGCAGTCTATCTTACTTCCACTACTTCTCCACACTCCGTGGGAAAAAAAAAAAAAACGGGCTGATCACAACAGATTGTGACGGCCCTGGTTGTCCTGGAAGGGAACATTGTTTATGACGACGTGGACCGATGTTTGTTTGGCTTTTTCCGGCGGCTTACAGATCGGCAACCAAGCAGCAACAGGGCACCAGCACAGCGACCAGCACGAGGCAAGCCAAACACCAGCAACAGTCAGCTAATACCCGTAGATACCATCACAAAGAGATCTGGACCACACCAGAACCAAAAACCACAATCACCACAGCGCAGCAAGGAAGCAAACAACCGTAATATCAGGTGTGACTACACACCACAAATAAAAGGAAACCATATAAGACAGCTAAGCAACATTCTTCGATATAGCCGGCCTCCGGGCGGCTGAAAGAGGATCAAATTTGGAATTTTTGTTAGACGAATTGGAATTGGAATTGGGTCAGCCCATGTGGAAGGTATTCCGTTTTTATTTTTTCTTGAGGGGTATAAAGAGTCCAGGACTCAGGCAAATGAGGCTCGCTAGCACAGAAGTGCAGCTCATCTCGGAGAAAGAAAATTCTGATTTCAAACCTTCACTGCCTTGTGGTCATACCCTACCTTGGGAAAACGCTTCACAAGTAAACTATAAGAAAAAATCTGGAGCTGGAAACCCTAAATCGGCTCAGCATTGTTTTCAGTATTATTCTGGCAGTCTAGACGGCAGATTTCAGATACACCATTCAATGTTTAAAGAAGTTATAGTTATGGCATCTGTAACGATTACGATAGGCAGGTATAAAGCTGAAATGAAAATGATTACTTATAGACCATACCATATGATGCTGGTCATAAATCTCTGTCATGGCCATGTGTGCAAAGTACTGCCAGTCATGTCTGGTTATTGTTTTTGCATTGTTAAATGGTGAAGGATAGAACGACTTGGCGTTAGTTGGTTGAGGGCCTATGCTCCACTGGGAGATAGAAAGGCAGAAGAAGAAGAATCAGATAAATCTTAGACAACATTGTTGAGAGTGACCAAAAGTGCTTGACTGGATTCCATCCATGATATTAAAAGGACTGCTTGGGGTAGAACAGACTTGAGGACAAGACAGCGAGCCCTATGGGATGTATCATTGAACAGGATGATGAATGTTTCACCCTGCCACACTATCAGAGGACATTCTTCTTCTTCTTCTTCTTTTTTCTTCTTCTTCTTCTTCTTCTTCTTCTTCTTCTTCTTCTTCTTCTTCTTCTTCTTCTTCTTCTTCTTCTTCTTCTTCTTCTTCTTCTTCTTCTTCTTCTTCTTCTTCTTCTTCTTCTTCTTCTTCTTCTTCTTCTTCTTCTTCTTCTTCTTCTTCTTCTTCTTCTTTTTGGAAGTTTTCTCAACGTGGACGGGTCTTGCTTGTGGCATTCGCCTTCGCCATGGGCTAATTGAGTAACAGAAAGTGTATTGATCGGTACTCATAGAAAGAAGTAGACAGATAGAAGAACACACTAGACAACATAAAAATCGAAAGCTATAGTTACCGTGCCGGGAATTTAACATGTCACCTCCAGACGGCGTCTGCTCCTCGCCATGAATACAAGTGCACTAAGAACATGGTCAACTAGGCACCCCCCAAAAAAGGTGTCTTATTTTTTTTCCGTCATCAAAAGTTCAATTTATTGAATTAGAATCTAGAATATTTTCTCAGCGGGGCCCATGGTGCTCTTGATGTAGAAAGCCCTGACGTTCTGCCAGTTCTTCTTCAACAAAGGCAAAGCATAATGAAACCTTATCGTCTGGAAAGACGGAAAGGTGCCAATCATCTGTAGGATTAACTTTTTAATGATATGAATCAAACATTCACAAATCTTGGAAACCTCTTGGAAAAATCTTGGAAAATATAGCAAAGTTATACAGCAGCAACACAAAACGGTTGCGAAGCAACCTGTATTTCGATGTGGCCGGCTAGGTCTTTTTTGTTATTATTATTTTTTTTTTAAAATTGGGAATTTAATTATGGTCTCCTCTGATAATCAAAATCATTGTAGTGTCCCCTTTCAATGGGTTAACTCCCTTCACTTGTTGCAAAGATGGCGACGACTTCTGCCAAAATACTTCCGCTATCTTTGAAAAATCGAGTTATTTAGAGTGAATAATTCAGTGTTTTAAACTACTACCACCACAGATGGCAGACAAAACAGCAAGGAGAGGTTTTGCTGAGGGATTACAACGCCCTGGACATGCAGCAAGGATGAGAGAAAATGTTTCTCAGGCGTTAAGAGAAAGTGTTATGCAGGTGAGTGTCGCAGTCAGTGTGTTCTGCTGTGTATGTATGAATGGGATCGTTACTTTTAACTTTAAAGATTAAAGGTAAATAGAAGTTATAGAGGGCGTGTTTCGTTACACTTGACCGGTCCAGATAGGACGAAATAAATAGGCTTTTCTTTAATATTAAGGTTTATGTTGTTAGGATTGCTATTTCTTTTAACAATTTAATTATATTATTATTATTTTTAACTCAATATTTTTTTCTAGGCCTTTTTAAAACGATTCTTTACTCTTTCTTTACTTTCTAAGATTTTCAGATATTTTCTTCTGTCTTTTTATTGTTAACCAACTGCTGTAAAATTTTACATTTATTTTAAATTTTGCTGTATTAAATTAAGATAATGAAAGTAGATCTTTATGTACAACAATAAGAAGGAGACAAACACTATTATTTGGCCACAAATGAGAAGAGAAACATTGGAGAACATCGTGACAACTGGAAAGATCAGTGGAATCGTGATCTTTGGAGAAGCATGAGCGCCTACGCCAGTTGGCAGGGCACATGATGATAATGTATACTATTCATAATTAATAGAGGACGATTGCTAGGTGTTTTGACACAATTTCTCTATTAAAATGTGTTTGATAGATTGTATTATATAAGTAAAGCTGATACACTGAAATCCAAAACCTGCCTGAGGTTTTACCTCATTCCCATTTCTTAAAATGTAAGTAGAAATATTGGCTATCCTCTGGCTAACGGTCGGTAAAGATGGCGGCTGCAAAATATCCTTTCGAACCACGGTTGCATGACTTAATTTGCGGTTCTCCGATGACTATCGCCACCGCCACGTGTCCCCCACGCCGTGTGAGCGGCGTGGAATGGGGCTAAACTAGATGGCTAGGACCCACGAGCAACAGCCGCGGTGGGCTCGTGACCGCTAGTGCGCAATTGACACGCGACTGTGGCTCGAAAGGATATTTTGCGGCCACCATCTTTGCCGACCGTTAGTCGGAGGATAGCCAAAATATTATTTTGTTGATGAGTTAATTGTGGGTCAGAGATAGTTGATGAGAGTCATCTTGAGCAAAAAAATTAGCTTGTGCTAAGGGCCACGCCCACAAAAGAAAATTGCTTATCTATTTGGGGTCCTGCATTGCAGTGCAGAAGATTCCCAGTTATATGAATTCTGAATTATTTGAAACATCTCCGTAATGACTTAACTCTTTGAGTCCCATGGAATGCATCAGACGTTCATAGGTTCCAGCCTAGAGGCCCAGTGAATGCAAGATGCGCCGATTTTGCATCTCTCTTGACTACACCTTAGGCCTCTGATGCTAAACCCTCTGATACTCAAGGAGTTAAATTTGAGTAATTTGTGTGTGTGGGTTAAAAATATTGATGCCAACAAGTAGATAGGTAATTGGACCATATTATTATAACACTGTGTTAGCATAAACGTAGGATATTCAGTATCTGATTTACCCATGCAAGTTATTGTGTGCCATTGGGATAGGTGGGGGAGGGGGGGGGACACAGGGTGATAGACTGACTGCCCCCTAATAAACATGCTGTAAAAAGCAACTAAATAATGTGTGTGTCTCCTATGAACTTAAAGTGCCTCTGCCTGAAAGATGAGGAGCCAACAGTCTGCATATAGATCAGCCAGATCTGTAAAATAGATGTGCACTCAAGATGTAAGTTCTGGAGTAGGACTAGTCCAGAAGTGGATGAACAACCAGACCTTTCCACCAGAATTTACAGTGAGTCCTATGAAAAAGTGAAGAAGAGTATCCCATTTACTATAATCATAATAAAACATTTCTGTAGTATTTTAGTTCCAAGCATATCTTAAGCCTTGAAACATCTCCTTTAAAGCGTACTTCTGCTTTGTTATTTGTTTACAGTTCTTGTCACATTTTTCTTATATTTATTATCTCTGTGACTTCATTTCTTCCTGATTATTTCAGCTATCATGTGGTGTTTAGAGTGGCTTTTTTTTTAAAAAGTGGCTTCCTTTAATTTATGATCATACTATTAATGATCAAATGATTGTTGTGGAAATTATGTTTTTCGAGCCAAATCTTTGAAGTGAAGTTTACCCTACATCTGTATTACAGCTGTCACTGTAGCATAAGTTGTCTACAGCATAGGTTCTCTACTAACATGTTTTTTTTTTCATAGTTCTGTTTGAATGCTTATTCATGTTGGGATTTTGCGGGTCCTTCTTCATGGAATGAGATAGTCAGTCTCATGTCAACCCTTTTTAGTCACCTGTTTATGTGTATAGCAGAAGATTTGTGTTCATTTTCTCCTTCTCTGCCCTCACTCTTCCTGTGGAGCCTAGGCCCTCAGAGTTGACTTGCATTATTTTGTCCTATTCTTTACCCTTGTATGTAGTTGACCTCATTATCCTCCACATCAGACTCAGTATCTAATTCTCATTCATTGCCATGTGTTTTTTTAATGTTAAATTTTGAATTAAGAACCGACCTCATAGCACTCTGGGCACTCCCATAAGTACTATATCCCCATCTTCGGCAGCAAGTGAAGAGTTCAAATTCCAATGGTTCCATCTCACCTTTCCCTTGAGTGTTGAGCATTGGCCTGATCCCCTGGTAACTTGTCGCAATACCGTTCTCCTCAGACTATAACGATCTGTCTGTGCCTCCACACAGTTCACTAAACTTGTTCCGATAGGGTCCTAACAACATCTAGCTTGTCATACCTCAATTCACCACCAGGGGGTGCAGCATGTTTGTGGTGTTTTGTTTGTTTGTTTGTTTGTTAGTTTATATTATGTTTCATTCTTGGAGCAGTGGTAGTATAGAGGCTAGATGCTTGCCTCCCAGCATAAAGATGTAAGGTTCTAATCTGCACTGAGGCAGTAGTTTGGGCTGCCAGTTCATTCAGTCAGAAATGGGTCACAGGAAGTGTCCTGGGAAGTAAAGGTGACTGAGTGATGTTGATCACATCACCCGTCAAGTGCTGATACGTCTGTATAAATATCAGTCTGCACCTGATGTTCCTAAGGCATGCAAGGAGTCTTTTACATTTGTGATGTTTATTTTCTCTTACCATCCTATGTTTACTTTCTCTTACCATCCTATGTTTACTTTCTCTTACCATCCTATGTTTACTTTCTCTTACCATCCTATGTTTACTTTCTCTTACCATCCTATGTTTACTTTCTCTTACCATCCCATGTTTCCTTACTAATCCAAACATAATCCTAGCATTTCTGAAGCCAATTCAGGAGATTTTCTAAGGTGAAAGAAGGTTAGTCAGTGATCCAGACTCTTTTAGGTTTTCTTTGAATCACTTCATATTTCTCCTAGAAGGCAAGCCTTCTCCTAACTTGGTTGGCTAAATATTTCTTATTTAATTTTTTTTAGACTCGTTCAGTGTTGGCAGATGTTTGCATCAACAATTTTGTATCAGATTAGGTGGTGCCATGTTCTTCAGCTGAGGGGCTGCGGAAATGTCTGGGTAGGCAACCAACAATTGATACCTCATTAAATAATGGCTACCTCTTCTTCTTCTTCTTCTTTGCATTCACCGGCTGTAAACTCCGGCGGAAAGTTCTGGTTGTTTGTCTACTTCTGAACTGCAGTCCAGTTTCAGAACGTGAATGATGGTGTGCATTCGTTTGACACATCTGGCTCATGTATGTGCAGACTGTTGGTTCCTTGCCTCTTAGGCAGATGCACTTCGACTTCGAGGAAAGCTCCAAATTAGTCGACTTTTATTTTGGGTAGGCAGTGAGTCTGTTCTTGTTTTCCTTTAAATACACGGGGATAATGGCTACCTGATTCTGACACCACATTTCTGCCTAGTCAGTGAGACTTTGAAGTTGACATATATAACAAGATTGTCTAGCCTTTTAGCAACAGCTTAGTCTAAGTCGAGGTTTCAACCTCACTACAATGGGGTTTCCCCATACTTGCTCCGTTCCTGTGCCAGTGAACATCAAATGAAATGTCCCTCACTGTCACATTTGAAAAACTGGTGAACAAAGAGTTAGTCCCTGACAGATCCGGAAATATAGCAAGCAACAGCTAAGAACGCTTTAGTTGAAAGTTGTAATTGTGTGACATTAAATTTAACAATTAAAAGAAAAAAAAAACTGTTGTTATCTACATTTGTTTTTGGTTAACTGTCAGGTGGTTTGCAGAAGAATGTCTCCTGTTTTGCCGATCCACGGGTGAGATGGGGTTGAAGAACACTGCTGTAGTGAATCCAGATCCAACCATTCCCTTAGTTGCCTCTTACAACATACATGATACAGTCCATTTTTAGTATTCTTTTGTGTTTCTTATGGATCCTAGTAATAAATGGACGAATGTGAAGTTTAGGCAGGTTTCTTTGTGTAGTTAGACTGACGACTGCAATTCTGTAATGGTTGATGCCACATCTGTGAGCACTCGCATTCGCCATGTTGTAGCAGCTGTGAGCTCGCTTGCCGAAATGAAGGTCGTGGGTTCAGGCCCTGGTGGAACCAGACTTTAAACAAACATGATTTTGACTCCCAGTTCGACCTGGCCTTAAGTGGGTAACAGGTGAAGTCCATGGGAAGTAAAGGGGGCCAGCGTGATGTTGACCACATTACCTACAGAGTGCCGATTGGTCTATAAAATATATGTCCAGAGAACGCTTGAAGGCGTGGAAACTCCGTTACTCTCACTTTACTCTTCCGGACTCAGATGTATTTATTAATCGACTCATTAACACTTAACAACGGCTAGTCTTTATTCCAGCTACCAACCGAGTGCCGTTTTATCCGTAAAAAATGTGAAACTAGAAACAAGGGCACAATGTGCCATTGAAGTGGAAGAGGTCCTGGACTTTTTTTTTTTTTTTTAAATTTGTTAAAACTCAAGTGCAGTGTCTTTTGGGAAAAGCAACAGTCCACGATTAAAAGAGTGTAGAAATAAAGGAAGCCGAGAAATGATGTGTGGGGGGGGGGGGGGGAGACTGCTCTTAAAGTGGGCGAATCTTGCTGGTCACACTCGTCATCGCCGTGGCCTGCGTTTTCCATGCCTCCCCGAAGCACAGTCAAACACTATCGCCTGAAACGATGGATAAGTGCCAGCCAGAAATTGTCACTGGAGTACGAACACAGCTTGATTGTAATTAGGGAGGGGGGGGGGGGGGGGGGGGGGCGCCAGAACCTGGACGTTCAGGCACTTTGACCGTCCTCCTCCCCATGTCTATTAAAGCTAGCTTACACTTCTCTCCCCCCCCCCCCTCCTTTTTTTTCAACATGAAAATTGTAAAGCGGTTGACCCCTACCCCAATTTTGTTGTCTCGGTGCTCGTGATTACCGTCCGTAGAAAGTAATACAGCGAGAAAGCGAGCCGGTTAGCTCACTTCATAAACGACTGGCAAAGTAAAAAAAAAAATTGTTGAAGCATCTAACACTGAAATTCTTTGTTATTGGGTTTTGCTCTTACCCGACAGGCCGTTAAACATTCTGGTGTTCTTGCCAAACTGCTGTAATTATTTTCACAACTAGAACATAAGGTAACGACGTGGCGGAGCTTCTTTAGGTTTTCTTGTTAACCCAACCACTGATCAGCCAAGGCTGTGGTCTTCATGCTGTATGCTGATTGAGTACGCCTGCCTTTACTTCTTGCGCTTTAAACTTCTTCTTCTTCTTCTTTTTTTAAACTTCTCCTCCTCTTTTCTGTTTACTACTACTATTACTGCGAACAAGCGAACCCACGACCTTGAGAATGCGAGGCAAACGGCTAAACCGTTTAGTAGGGAGAGCACCCTCAAAATACGAGAACGGTCGTGACATTAGCAGACTGGCTTGAAACCGTAGATTCAACTCTCAGAGTTTCCTGGTACCGAATGGGCCAAGGCTTGTTTAAATACTAGGCAGCCCTTCAGAGGAAACGCCCTCGCATTGGAAGCACAAACACTGGCATTAGAAAGAGCAGACAGAACTCAATTGCGCAGGCTTTAAACCCAGAACCGTCGCACCCGAACGCATGCCACCTGCTTTCTCTATCCAGATTTCGTTAGCGGCCTTCACCTTCCAGTGTCATGCCACCTTTATCCCTTGAGCTGTGCGCGTGATGCCGATAATTTTAGAATTTAGGATTTCGTTTGAAGTGGCGGTGTGATGTAATTGTGTTAGTGTACATACTTGATCCAGTATCAAAACTGTACTGTTGTAATGAAATTGAAATGTGGAAAATGACTAGAGTAATTACTAATAAGCTATAAACATTCATTAACTTGTAGCTGTATAGAATGGAGGACATTTTAAATGGTATGATAGAATGTGTTTGCTTTCTCTGTATCGGAGGCTGGTTCAGTTGATATGCTTATCCACATTTATCTGTGGGAATATGGAATGGTGGATGCCCACTCTCATCCACGACTCAACTGTTGTACCACTTTATGAATCCACGAGAACCGCCCCCCCCCCCCGACCTGAACCCATTCTAAATCGGCCGCCATGGAGATAAAACCTCTGTACATAGGGAAGTGTGCAACGTGTTAACTAATCTCTTAGCCACGGAACCGTAATTGTTGTTAAATAGCTGACATTCATTAATTAACGCCTGCGCAGAATGGAAGGAGTTGTATGTTGTGCGACAGAGACCAGGCGCATTGACACAGAGAAAACACTAGGCAGCGCCCCAACCGCCCTCAACCTTGCACATTTTCTCAACCAAAATTGGGGAGGGGGGCACTGAGGCCTCGTGATCCACCCCTCTCAGAATGTGGAGGGGGTCAAAGGACGACGGTAATGTATACTTTTGGATAAGAACTAAACTACTTCCGGTGAATCGAGAGGTGGGGGAGAAGTCCGCTTTTTTCGTTGAATAGGGCCACACCACACACAAATTTTTTTAACCGAGAAA
>CAJHNH020002006.1:0-130505 GCA_905116865.2 Candidula unifasciata
ATTTTGTATTTCCCAAATATTTGAGTTGCCCTATCCAGAGATAAGTTGATCGAAATTTTGGCCAGGGGGAAACCCCCTTTAGAAAAATTTACGAGCCAAAACGCCCTCAAAAAAAAATTATCTTTGAGTGCGGCGGTTTCTGAAGGAAAAAACCCTTAAAATTAAAGGGAACGCGACGGGGAAGTGATATGTGACAGAAACCAGGGTCCCAAAACGGGATTCCCAGCGAGGTTTTAAGGCTACAGGGCAATGACTCGAGGGAAAAGGAAAAGGCACCCCCAAGGTCAAAATTTTCCCTGTTCCCCCGGGCGAACGAGCCTAGAAAGGGCCGGGGCAGTAGTGTAATCAAATTAAACTACCCCACAAAAATATTGAACAAATGGACCGACTCTTTTCGATATCGGACTGGCACCGTTTATTGACAAAGAGATAGAATAACATTTAGAATGGCTACTTAGAACGTCAGCAAAAGGGGGGCTTTAAAAAGACGGAATTTGCAATATAATACAAAGAGAAAGGGAGGACAGCTTCCAGAAATCTTTGCAATTGGCTGTAAAAGGACGAAGAGAAAAACTGGGCATACTACCGAACAACTCGTGGCCTGAAAAATGCTTATGTTTTAATTATACTACCCCAAAGGTAGTATGTACTATAGGACCGTCTTTTTCCTTAGCATTCCACCTCCTAACTAGTCATTGTAAATCTATTGTATGACGATAAACCTTATCGTGGCAACCTAACAATAACGTTCATTGTAGGATAAAAACAATAATAAGAAGAACTCCACAGGTTAGCATGTAAAGCAGGAGTCTACCAATAGTCAGTAGAAGTAATCTTTCGTCGACAAATGTTTCGGCCCACGAGCTCCTAGACATTTTTAGAGAGTGGGCCCACCTGAGTTCATGAGGTTCAGGGTTGATTTTCTCCTGCTGCACGTATTACCGGATGTTCTCGGACAGGGACAAGACGAAATTGGTGACTTTGCAAAAGGTACTGTGAGACACGATGTGTATTTACATAGTCGCTGCGGTAGCATTATTAGAGCAGTCAGCTCACCTGGACGACCAAGTGGCAAGCTTACTGTTGGTTCATCGGACACATGTTAGACTTTGTTGGCAGATGGCAGAGGGTCACTAGCAGACAATTCTGACACTAAGGACTTTATAAAGTTTTCTTTTCCACTAGACACCCGTACCAGCTCAAAACGTAATAGATATTAATATTATTTCGCTGTGACTGTACATGGTAATCGATAATGATTGACTGGATTAGGACTGTTATTATTATTATTTTTTTAAGTATTAAAATTGTAAAGGAAAAACGCTTGTTGCCTCTTTAAATTTTCAGAAATATTTTGAAGTTTTTGCCTTATCTAAGTACACTTTGATTTGGACCTATTTGTAGCTCTAGTGGTGTCTTCTGATTTTGTGTTTAGAGTGACAATAGCAAAAGCTGCGGCGGCCCTCTTTTTAAAGTGCTGAATCGTTCTTATCTTTTCAGAGTATACAATGTTTTTAATGTCTCTGCTCACACAAAAATAGACTAATGATCTTAGCTGAGAGTGTCAATGTCTGCAGGGTATTGGTCCACATCTTGCAACCCGGACACTTGGGAACCTCTCAATTACGAACGATGCTACAGCAAAAATTAGGTGCTCGGTCACACATGAAAGTAACCCTACTTTCTGTGTTTTGTTACCTGTTTTTAAATCGTGAAAACGTATACTGTTGAAGTATGTCAAGGTACACTTGTCCGGTAATAGTGTTTTCAATGACAGTGAAGGGACCGAGTACGCGATCGTAAAACATCCCACACCTAACTCCCATCACAGGTGACCTGCCAACGTGCTCATGAATCTCCATCGGCGGATGTGAATCCCAAAATGCAACAGTTATGTAGATTAACGCACTCATTCTCATGTATCGTCATCGATGATATTGATCATTATTGCAGCAAATTCTACATTTAATTTCCTAGTTTTTCTGTTTATCTCAAGCTGCATCGGAATCTGGTAAGAGCAGAGGCCATTTGTGCAGAACATTTTGAATGGTAAGTTTATTTTAGTCCCTGATGCTAATATTTTATCTGCAACTGGTGTTTTTGGGCTTCTAATGCAGAAACGACTACATTGTGCTTACCACAATTTTCTTCGTTATCTCTGTGTGCTGGATTTTTTTAAAAAGCACTATCAGTGTCTCTGAGCCACCAATTCACAGCTTTGTCATCTGCAGGGTTTTATCGTGGATGCAAACGTCACTACTTACATTGCACAGCGACAACCGATTTCAGTTCGGCATCTTCAACACACACGTTGCCTTCTGTTGACCGGTCCACGCCCACACTAAAACAGAAAAAATAGTTTCGCAACCCCTACTCTTGCTTCTTCGCATGTGCCTGTCAATGCGGTTATTTCTCGATCAATTATGAATAAAAGAGTTACAAAATGCTTTTTTCCAACAAACTCTCAATACTTATTACAGACTAAGGCGTATACAATATTTTTTGAAGGTTTCACTTGTTAAATAATTTGTGCTTCAAATAAAGTACTGGATGTATCATTGTGGAAACATATGTAACGGAAGTCAATTTAGGAACATCGTGGCTTAAGACGAATGTAGACAGATAGACAGACAGACAAACCAACGCTTTCTCCAGCTGACGGGGATTTGTGCTGAAGTGATCAGCTTAACGTGACGTCACCAACCCGGACTAAAGATACGTTCCTCTTTCACTCTAACAGTCCCGGGTTTTTTTTCGGTGTATTTCCGGTCGTTCCTTGAGTACTCCACAGAACAATTCCAAGAAAAAACTCGAGAATAGAACGCGTAAAAAGGTATATACACATGTTTAAACTAAAAAGGAATACCACAGAAACAGATTTTAATATTAATTAATTTGTGTGCTGTATACAGTTTATAGGCTTATATAATCTCTATAATCTCATTTTCTTAAAATGTAGGAGTTTCTTAATGAAATGTAATGAAAATACATTCTATAATTTCTTGTATCGTGTTAGGGTAGGGGGGATGCAGGTCAAAAGAAGGGAGGTGGGTGTCCACCCAGTGTATTCGCAATATTATCCTTGTCCACCCAGTATATTCGCAATATTCTTTTTGTCAATTCAGCATAGTCGTGGTGTTTGTCTTATCCACCCAGTATATTCGCAAAGGTATCCATTGTCCACACCGGATTATATAAACAGTGTTTTTCTTCTCAACCCAGTATATTCGCAACATTATCCTTGTCCACCAATTTTCTGCTCAAAATAATAGTGGGTTGCCCCGTTTTCAGTCCAGGATATTGTGGTCACCCTATATAGAAATTATGGGTAAAAATGTACCAACAAGGGCCTGAGTTTGAACGAACTAGAAAAGTAGCTACAAACTAAAATAAAACAGAAACTATTTACATTTGAGCTGGTGAATATGCACATAATCCCCGTCAAATATTGGAATAATGTAAACACATACTTCAAGTGTCCCAGTATCTACATATACTTCAAGTGTCCCAGTATCCACACATACTTCAAGTGTCCCAGTATCTATACATACTTCAAGTGTCCCAGTATCTACACATACTTCAAGTTTCCCAGTATCTACACATACTTCAAGTGTCCCAGTATCCACACATACTTCAAGTGTCCGAGAATCTATACATACTTCAAGTGTCCCAGTATCTACACATACTTCAAGTGTCCCAGTATCTACACATGCTTCAAGTGTCCCAGTATCCACACATACTTCAAGTGTCCCAGTATCTACACATACTTCAAGTGTCCCAGTATCTATACATACTTCAAGTGTCCCGGTATCTATACATACATCAAGTGTCCCGGTATCTATACAAACTTCAAGTGTCCCAGTATCTACACATACTTCAAGTGTCCCAGTATCTACACATACTTCAAGTGTCCCAGTATCTACACATACTTCAAGTGTCCCAGTATCTATACATACTTCAAGTGTCCCGGTATTTATACATACATCAAGTGTCCCAGTATCCACACATACTTCAAGTGTCCCAGTATCTACACATACTTCAAGTGTCCCAGTATCTACACATACTTCAAGTGTCCCAGTATCTATACATACATCAAGTGTCCCAGTATCCACACATACTTCAAGTGTCAAAGTATCTATACATACTTTAAGTGTCCCAGTATCTACACATACTTCAAGTGTCCCAGTATCTATACATACTTCAAGTGTCCCAGTATTCACACATACTTCAAGTGTCACAGTATCTATACATCCTTCAAGTGTCCCAGTATTCACACATACTTCAAGTGTCCCAGTATTCACACATACTTCAAGTGTCCCAGTATCTACACATACTTCAAGTGTCCCAGTATCTATACATACTTCAAGTGTCCCAGTATTCACACATACTTCAAGTGTCCCAGTATCTACACATACTTCAAGTGTCCCAGTATCCACACATACTTCAAGTGTCCCAGTATCTATACATACTTCAAGTGTCCCAGTATCTACACATACTTCAAGTGTCCCAGTATCCACACATACTTCAAGTGTCCCAGTATCTACACATACTTCAAGTGTCCCAGTATCTACACATACTTCAAGTGTCCCAGTATCCACACATACTTCAAGTGTCCCAGTATCTATACATACTTCAAGTGTCCCAGTATCCACACATACTTCAAGTGTCCCAGTATCTACACATAATTCAAGTGTCCCAGTTACTATACATACTTCAAGTGTCCCAGTATCTATACATACTTCAAGTGTCCCAGTATCCACACATACTTCAAGTGTCTCAGTATACACACATACTTCAAGTGTCCCAGTATCTATACATACTTCAAGTGTCCCAGTATCCACACATACTTCAAGTGTCCCAGTATCTACACATACTTCAAGTGTCCCAGTATCTATACATACTTCAAGTGTCCCAGTATCTACACATACTTCAAGTGTCCCAGTATCTATACATACTTCAAATGTCCCAGTATTCACACATACTTCAAGTGTCCCAGTATCCACACATACTTCAAGTGTCCCAGTATCTATACATACTTCAAGTGTCCCAGTATACACACATACTTCAAGTGTCCCAGTATCTATACATACTTCAAGTGTCCCAGTATCCACACATACTTCAACTGTCCCAGTATCCACACATACTTCAAGTGTCCCAGTATCTACACATACTTCAAGTGCCCCAGTATCTATACATACTTCAAGTGTCCCAGTATCCACACATACTTCAAGTGCCCCAGTATCTATACATACTTCAAGTGTCCCAGTATCTATACATACTTCAAGTGTCCCAGTATCCACACATACTTCAACTGTCCCAGTATCCACACATACTTCAAGTGTCCCAGTATCTACACATACTTCAAGTGCCCCAGTATCTACACATACTTCAAGTGTCCCAGTATCTATACATACTTCAAGTGTCCCAATATCTACACATTTGGATAAATGAAAGTAACCATTTACCCTATCATATATAGTATACAGCAATTTAATTTGATAACAATTAGTGAGTGACTTTAGCCTGCTTTTAGTTTCCTTTCCATTTTAGCCATCTTTCTTTTATTATCATCCCAAGAAAATGTAAACACGTTCACAATTAAATAATTCAAGGCATTGAACAGTTAGCAGGCATAGTTAATAACACTTAACACTTTACAACAACCTTATTCGATCACGTAAATAGAAAGCACGTAAAAATTCAGTTCCTCTATTAATTTGACTCGAAAAATTTATAATCGCCTACGTTGCACAAATGACTGGAACTGCTACTTAACAGACAGACAGACAGACAGACAGACAGACAGACAGACAGACAGACAGACAGACAGACAGACAGACAGACAGACAGACAGATAGACAGACAGACAGACAGACAGACAGACAGACAGACAGACAGACAGACAGACAGACAGACAGACAGACAGACAGACAGACAGACAGACAGACAGACAGACAGACAGACAGACAGACAGACAGACAGACAGATAGATAGATAGATAGATAGATAGATAGATAGATAGATAGATAGATAGATAGATAGATAGATAGATAGATAGATAGATAGATAGATAGATAGATAGATAGATAGATAGATAGATAGATAGATAGATAGATAGATAGATAGATAGATAGATAGATAGATAGATAGATAGATAGATAGATAGATAGATAGATAGATTAGATAGATTAGATAGATTAGATAGATTAGACAGACAGACAGACAGACAGACCAGACAGACAGACAGACAGACCAGACAGACAGACAGACAGACAGACAGACAGACAGACAGACAGACAGACAGACAGACAGACAGACAGACAGACAGACAGACAGACAGACAGACAGACAGACAGACAGACAGACAGACAGACAGACAGACAGACAGACAGACAGACAGACAGACAGACAGACAGACAGACACAGACAGACAGACAGACAGACAGACAGACAGACAGACAGACAGACAGACAGACAGACAGACAGACAGATAGATAGATAGATAGATAGATAGATAGATAGATAGATAGATAGATAGATAGATAGATAGATAGATAGATAGATAGATAGATAGATAGATAGATAGATAGATAGATAGATAGATAGATAGATAGATAGATAGATAGATAGATAGATAGATAGATAGATAGATAGATAGATAGATAGATAGATAGATAGATAGATAGATAGATAGATAGATAGATAGATAGATAGATAGATAGATAGATAGATAGATAGATAGATAGATAGATAGATAGATAGATAGATAGATAGATAGATAGATAGATAGATAGATAGATAGATAGATAGATAGATAGATAGATAGATAGATAGATAGATAGATAGATAGATAGATAGATAGATAGATAGATAGATAGATAGAGTCAGACAAAGAGAGAGAGAGAGAGAGTAGGGGAGAGATACAGAGATGTCGAATGTCTTTACTTCCCAGGATCAGGGTCTGTTAGTTTCAAAATTCCCTCTAGCTGCGGATTCGAATTCAAGAATCAGGCCCGATTCTAGCAGCGGGGCTGCCTAGGGTTGTGATTTTTGTTGTCTGTTTCTATTAAGTCATTAGTATGATGACGTGGATGGCCATATTGGAGCTAAGTGAACATTTCCGGGACAGTGTTTACCTCAGAAACGCTCATCCATGTATATTATCTTACTAGCTTTCTTCCCTCGGGGACTGTAAGTAAAGGATCGTTCTCCATGCCTTCAGGCGTATTAGGTCTATAGGACTAGATCTATATTTTATAGACCAATCGATGATTGGTGGGTTATGTGCTCATCATTACGTTAAAAGTCTTTTCTTCTCAAGACTGTACACGGTAGCTCCTCAGGGCTGGGTCGTCATGGGAGCCAAAGTCCATTTTGGAAAAAAGACTTGCCCCCGTTAGGATCGGAACTCACGACCTTGGGATCCGCAGGCGAATGTCTAGCAGCTAGACCACAGACCAAGTTCTGTTGTTAGCAGAAAGGGCGTGTGTGTTGCCTTGAGGCTAAGTCGTAATATTTGTAGTCATTGGAATATGATACAAGATTACAGACTGCAGTATAATATGCTACCAGATCCGTTAAATTCAAGCTATACATGGAATATAAAAATATTACATCCGGAGCGAGAATACAGCAGAGCGCTGACAAATTATGATCGCCAAAATTATAGCATCATGACCTGAAACTAAACAAATATGTACCGGAAGGATGGGGGAGGAGACAGAGAGAGAGAGAGAGAGAGAGAGAGAGAGAGAGAGAGAGAGAGAGAGAGAGAGAGAGAGAGAGAGAGAGAGAGAGAGAAAGATGTTAAAAAATTTTATAACGCTCTCAATTCTGACATGTTTAAGTGGCCGGATTCACTGACAGGGATATGATTAATTAGCTTTCGTGCCCTGCTGGAATATATTTGCAGAATGTGCAGATAAACAACACACAAAATCTCAGTAGAATGTGAACAATTGTTACAGCGCTACGTGTATTTAACGACAGTCTCCGCCTTCAATAGGTCAATCAATTAAACAGTCTATTTTGTCAATATGTAGTGAATGTGCTAGTGGTCCTAACTTGAAACTTCCTGGAATCTTTACTAGCCTGTCAGTGAAAAGCAATGGCACGTCTCACAAGAATCAATGTAGAATCAAATACATTAACCCTGGATAGTCGTTCAAGCATACAGCCGTTGCGCTATTGTTGATCTCTAGATTACACAATTTAAGGACGTGACTAAGTGACAGCTGGAAGAGAGAGAGAGAGAGAGAGAGAGAGAGAGAGAGAGAGAGAGAGAGAGAGAGAGAAAGAGAGAGAGAGTGAAGAGAGAGAGAATGTAAATTTGACACGGGGTGTGGAAAAGACATTCGCAACACAAAGGTTGCGTGGTACCGCATACTAAAACTCAGTCGACTGACCTGATGAGCAAAAAAAAAAACATTATTGTACGCTATGGAAGATAACGAAGAGTTGCTGCAAAAACAGCTTTAGCTCACACACAAAAAGAAGAAGAAGAAACAACAGAAGAATAAAGAAAAAGAAGACGAAGAAGAAGAAAAAGAAAAAGAAGTAGAAGAAGTAAAAGAAGAAAAAGAAGAAGAAGAAGAAGAAGAAGAAGAAGAAGAAGAAGAAGAAGAAGAAGAAGAAGAAGAAGAAGAAGAAGAAGAAGAAGAAGAAGAAGAAGAAGAAGAAGAAAAGAAGAAGAAGAAGAAAGAAGAAG
This sequence comes from Candidula unifasciata, assembly GCA_905116865.2. Classification (NCBI taxonomy): domain Eukaryota; kingdom Metazoa; phylum Mollusca; class Gastropoda; order Stylommatophora; family Geomitridae; genus Candidula; species Candidula unifasciata. The sequence goes on from CAJHNH020002006.1 coordinate 8,708, forward strand.
AAGAAGAAGAAGAAGAAGAAGAAGGAGAAGAAGAAGGAGAAGAAGGAGAATAAGAAGAAGGAGAAGAAGAAGAAGAAGAAGAAGAAGAAGAAGAAGAAGAAGAAGAAGAAGAAGAAGAAGAAGAAGAAGAAGAAGAAGAAGAAGAAGAAGAAGAAGAAGAAGAAGAAGAAGAAGAAGAAGAAGAAGAAGAAGAAGAAGAAGAAGAAGAAGAAGAAGAAGAAGAAGAAGAAGAAGAAGGAGGAGAAGAAGAAGAAGAAGAAGAAGAAGAAGAAGAAGAAGAAGAAGAAGAAGAAGAAGAAGAAGAAGAAGAAGAAGAAGAAGAAGAAGAAGAAGAAGAAGAAGAAGAAGAAGAAGAAGAAGAAGAAGAAGAAGAAGAAGAAGAAAAAGAAGAAGAAGAAGAATAAGAAGAAGAAGAAGAAGAAGAACAACAACAACAACAACAACAACAAGAAAAAAAACAAAGAAAACGAAGAAGAAGAAGGACATAGGGTGCTAGAGAAGTCGGCACTGACCGCTTTTACTTCTTATGATGTTAAAGCTAAATCGACCCGGGAGCCAACGTCATTGTATTCAAATCCTGTTAAAGCCATGTAATAAATCTCAGTAAACAAACACAGCAAAATAATATTTTTTGTGTGTGCTTCTCTTACGTTCATTTGCATGTGTGCATGCTATCTCAAATCTCAAATGCGATAAGCGACGTCTGAAGAAGCAGAGGAGAAAGTGTATTGAACGTCTGAAACAACATAGTAGATGCTTATACCATTACTCGCAGGCCATAATTAACTGACTGACATACACACAGTGGTGTTCATGGCCAAATATTTTTGCACAAAATTGGACAACGCAAATTAAGAGAAGAGCTCTTACCAAGCGTTGAATTAAACGTATTTTTTTTTAAAGCGCTGATTGCAGACGACTAGAGTTTCCTTATCTTACAAACTTAAAATAAATTACTCAAACTATGATCTATTTTTGTGGATTATGGGATACAAGGACAATTGCTAGATAACATCGTGGCCATTTACCACACTTCCCAAAGCGCAGTGAGAACACAAACAGGCATGTCTAATATGTTTACAATCAATACAAGGGTGAGGTGGGAATTTCTGCCATCTCCTCTTTTATTTACTATATACAGAGACAGAATATCAAAAGATGCCAGATTTTAAGCAGTCGACCCAGAAAATACAGAAAATGAGGAACTTTGCTTTCCATAGAAACAATTAGATCCACACACAATAAATGAGTTATTAATTGCAGACGACCAGCGCCTGTTCTACAATGAGGTGAGTAGACTGCAAGAACATTTGAACAGGCCAAGTTCAACATGCAGATATTGTGACATGAAAACAAATACAACTAAACCTGAAGTAATGCGGGTCAGCGTATTTCCTGGTCTGCTACATATCAATACATTGAATGGTAATTGTCTGAAGCAATTTAAAGAATTGTAATATCAATAAAATATATTGGCGTAGAAAGGGGAGAATAGGTGGGGGAATAGTAACAAGATGTCATCGAGCCAGTGCACTTATCTTACAGAATGACACGGCTATTAAGACCACCAAACATATTTATGAGCGCTAAAAGCATGTTATAAACAGCGGATTAATACCAACACTGTGCTACCAGAACCAGCTTTGGATATTACCAAAGGCTAAAATACGTAAAATTAACACCTGTGAAGTGAGATGCCTGAGATGCCGCCAACTTAACAATCCAAGACAAATTTAGAAATCATATTACCAGACGGACAGTAGGAACAACACCATGCAGCAGATTCATTGAGGAACAGAAGATCATAGGATTTGGCCTTTCATTAAGAAAACAACCAGAACAACTACCAAGGCAGGCGCTACGCATGAAAAGATCAGAAGTAAAAGCAAGAGGTCGTCCGAGGAGAAAATCAATTAATGACATTAAATAGCTCCAACATCGACACGGAAAGACAATAGCCAATGCTGTCCATGAAGCAATGGGTCACACACAGTTCCTCCACACAACTCTTAACAGTAAAAGTCGCAGTTGATGATGATAGCTCCAAGACCAGTCTCTTTATTTGTTTATAAAACGACTATGTTTCAAAATTAATTGTATGTTCACTGTTAGTAAACCAGCGAGTTAAACTGTCTTCTCTTCTGTCTTATTTACGTGTGTGCGCGTGTGTGTTTTTGTGTCTTGTTACATAGAATACTTGCCACTTTCTGTTGTCTTAACTAAGACAATATAATATAGATAAGCCAGGCCCAGGTTTCGTTCATGATTTTTACACTTATGGATATTGAAGAATGTTCCTGGAATGTAAGCTGAATTGCACTGACTTTATATGAACTTTATATTGCTTTTCGCAAAAGCTGTGGACACTTTGTAATACAGCGCGGGTTGTTATGTGGGTCTGCTGCTTTCCGATGCTTTTTTAATGCATACACAAGTATGACAGCGACAATAGCAGCAAAAGACATTAAGAGAACCTTGACATTTGTTGATGATATTATTGTTTCTGTTTTAAAAGAAGATAAAAATATAATGAGACTATAATGAGACATTACATAGTGGGTGAATGATGTGCAAATAAGCGACGCTAGATGTAATGCTTGTTGTACCATTCATTCATTCATTCATTCAGTAGCATGTCCCTCGCGGAACCTCGCTGCCATAACAACCCTCCGGAAAACCTTCCTATCCTGAGCAAGATGTCCTGGGTCTGATACACCCATCTGGAGATCATCTGCCACATCCTGCACCCATCTTCTCCTTGGCCTTCCTCTTCCTCTCTTCCCAGGCATATACCCCTCCATTATTGTTCTCTCTAGACTTCCATGACGTTTCAAGTGACCAAAATATTTCAATTTTCTTTGTTTTATTGTCTTTACTAGCCAACCCTCTTCAATATTCAGCTCTTGAAGTATGGATGCATTTGTTCTTTTCTTTACCCAAGATATTCTTAGAACCTGTCTGTAACATTTATATTCAAATGCATTTATGCGCTGTTCCGCTTGTTTAGTAAGTGTCCAGGTCTCACAGGCGTATGTTGCAATGGGAAAGATGCATGCTCTTAAAAATCTGACCTTTGTAATTCTATCTGTACAATTCCATAATTTATTCAGTTGTTTTAGTCTTTGAAGAGCAATTGATAGTCGCCGTTTAATTTCTTTCATTGTGTCACCATTGTTGGTAACCAGTGACCCAAGATATTCTAAATTTTCCACCACTTCCAATCTTTCCTCATTAACATATACTTGTTGTACCAGTCAGTCAAAATCTCATTCTAAAAAACCACCAGGTAAGTTCACGGAAACTGTTTTTCCCTATGCTGGTAACACAGATCCTAGCATGCACAACTTGTAGCGTCTGCACAATGCTCTGGCTCAAGACTCCTCCCCCTCTTCCCTAAACCCCCCCCCCCCCCACCCCCGTCTTCTAGCTGACAAGGTCATGACAACTTACACAAATAGTTTACTACATCTGTTTCAGCGAAGTTAAAAGCACGTGTGTTGAGTGTTGCATTTTGTGTGTTGAGTTAAGAACTGACATTACAGCACTCAGGATATACCCATAAGCGTTCCGTCCTCATCTTAGCATCCAGCAAATGGTTCCAGTTCCAATGGTGCTAGTAGCAGTTTAATTATATGTCCGTGTTGCCTAGAACTTACCTTTCCTATGAGTGCAAAGTTTCCACTAGATCTCTGAGCTACTCCTCACTGTACCATTATCTCCAGACCATAATGTTCTCTACGTGCCTACGCATTAGTCACTTGCTCCTAATGGCCTTGATTACATCTAGCTTGCCATGCATAAATTCACCACCCCTGATGCAAAGCAATTTATGCTTCTGCCTGTTCAATTCTGAACGCTCCTTCATACGTGAAGATAATGTCCACACAAATACAGACACACTCACACACAAACAAAAACCAAACTACCTGAGACCTCTGAAGCGATGGTTGCCACTCTACATGGAGTATGCATGTCTCCATCTATCTTAAAATTCTTCAAATCAAATACCGTACTCGGGATTTGAACCCTGGTCTCCCGCACGGGAGCCCGGCGTTACAACCGTTCGGTCAACCAACCGCTCCTTTGTTAAGCGCGACGAAAAGAGCAGAAACTATTTGAGATTTGTAATTCTAACACGACTCAAAACCGCAGGCAATTGTTTTCTCATTGACATATATCCCAGATATACACTTTAACTATTATTAAAATGGCACAACAATAGGAATCGTACGTGTCTAGCACGATTAATGTCGCAGTCATTGTTTGCGCAGACGTAGAGGTAGTCTTGGAAGCTCACACCGCCTCTCAAATCCACCGACTACTCTCTAACTCATCAAAGATTGTTTGAAAAGAAAGAAAATAGAAATCACAAGTGTCTAATATAGTTAATGTAGCAATCACTACCTGCGCAGATATAGAGATAGTCTGGTTTGCTGTACCACGTAAGCGAATGGTGGAAGTCGTGCGTTCCGACAACTGCGTATGCGCATTTACGTACGTGGCTTAAATTAAATGTCAATAAAATAAAAATATTAGTTTCGAAAATGTTTCCAACAAATGTCGCCAACTATTTTAAACCGGGTAGGATCCCGGTATCAGAACAAGCATATCCTGAAAATTTCAACAAAACTGGTTTAGTAGTTTACGAGTCTATAGGTCACAAACATTAATTTATATAAAAATAGATAACCTTTTTTTGCCCTAATACCTTCTTGTCATTGAAGATAGGTGAAACATTTATAGCATTCTACATAAAACCAGTTCTAACATATTGTTGTTAATTAAAAAACAATTAGTAATGGGGCTAAACAGCTATAACAGAATTATTAACTTCTTGAGGATTCCGAGATATAGCTTTTCATTATTCTCTTATTGAAGTCCATGCCGTGTCACGTTGTCACAAACCACGTCTGCCCTATCATGTATCAGTGTTCCACCAAATTGCACAGAGCCAGCCAGTCTGTCCGCCTGTTCATTTCCCAATACACCGGTGTTCCCCAGTGAAAAAATCCTGACAATACTCCTCACCCGTATCCTCCGCAGCGAAGGATGCCACTTTGAACGAAGCATGCCTGTCCTGATCTTCCTCAGCATGCTTTCTGAGTCAGTTACAATCACGATATGTGTGTGTGTGTGTGTGTGTGTGTGTGTGTGTGTGTGTGTGTGTCGTGTTCTCTAACTAGCGGAAAGCTGCAGTGACCGCCTCCACCTCCATTATTAAGCTGAATGTTGTGGTATTATATGCTAGGCTCTCCTGCACCAAATATCGGCCATTACCATTTGCTAAAAAACCCCAAGCACTGCTTTAGCCTCTTGACACTGAACCACCTGTGTAAATGTTCAAGTTTTCTGAGCGAGCATTATGTTGAATTAATTGCTGAATTTCCATCTACGTGGCACCTGCTGCTCACTCTTTGCATTCCCGGCTAAATAGGAAAATGACCCTACACAAGTTCTTAAAGATGCAAACCTGTCTGATCGTGTCTTCTGCCTGAGCCATGATTGACTTCCCTTTTATCAGCCGCTGGACACTAATTGCACCCAGAGCTTCGTGCAAAGGGTGGTCGGTGTCTGCAGCTACCCTGAGATATGTCTTCGCCTGCAGCACCTTGTGCCTACCTGCAATAGTCGGAAAAACAAGGACGTATCGCATACACACCACTGGGGTGTCTCTGAATGACAACACAGAATAACCCGCATAGCTGCGTTCTGTATGCGCTCTAGTTTGTTCATCTGACTCTATGGGACGGTAATTCCCATTACATAATCAACCACTGACAGGATCAGGTGCTGATATAGTGTGAAAAGCATTCTCTGCTCTATGTCAAATGCAGCCATAGTCTTAAGTGCACTAAGTCATTTTTGGCATCTTGTCACAACACTCTCCACATTTTCTTTAAAGGACAGGCTCCTGTCAAATGTAATTCCCAGATACTTCAGTTTGCTCTCTCTGTTGACATTTCTACCATCTATCATGAGACTTGGGACATTAGCTTTAACGATCCTCTTGTCCAGAGAACACCACAACACAGACGCCTTTTCCGGGTGGACAACAGTCCTCATTTCTGTACACCACTCAGTCACTTTGTCTGCTGTCGCTTGTAGTTCCCTTGCTGTTTGTTCCTTCTCTTCTCCCTGCCTATATGCAAGTATATCATCCGCAAAAGTCAGTATACTTCCAACTCTTAGCTTGCAATCTTGCTCGTATACACGTTAAAGAGCACAGGCGAGATGGGGGATCCCTTTGGCAGTTGTGGGGCCAAACTGCATGGTTCTGAGGTCCATGAGCCCAGTCGGAGAGCAACCCGTCGTGAATAGGACAGCTGCAACCCAATTCACCAGCTATGGACTGACATCCTTTTCCTTCAGTGCAATCATCAAAATGTCGTATCTAACTCTGTTATTAGCATTCTCTAGATCCAGTGCTACAGCCATAGTTTTATGTCTGTTCTGGAACCCTTCAAAAGCAAAAGTAGCCGCATTTGCCAGTGTCCTTTCCTGGCCTTTAGCTTCCCAGACCTCTTGTGAGAAGCTTCCATATTTCTAAAATTTCTTGCAGCTTTACAGCAACTATCTTTTCCAAGACATTCCCAAATGTGTTTTGTAAGGTGATGATTCTAAAGCCACTGAGCTTTGAATGATCCCTAAAAGATCTTGGTAGTGGAATTGATTGTGCAGTGTCTATTGCCTTTTTCAAAATGTGTTTGATATCTTTTATTTGTATTATGTCTTCATAATGCATAATCTTTAAGCTGCCAGCTAAATCCTTTCTAATTGCATCCCTGATGTCTACATTATTATGATTTGCCTGAGCTATAAACCTATGGAGAAAAACCTTGCTCTTCTCCTTGTGTGTTGTCATCGTCTCTACACATTGTTTCCACTGTCATAGGCCGATCTTGTCTTTAGTTCTCCATTGCAGTTTCCAGAATTTCCCCAATGTTTTATCGCCTCCCATATCATTCACAAAAGTTTCCCACTTTGCTCCTTTGGCCTGTGCAGCACAGTGCTTGAAAACCTCCACCTTGTCTTTTAACATTTTCCACCCTGCCCACTTTCTCCCGTTAACGTGAGTGTTTGTCGTACTTTCTTTAGCTGTTTCACTGCAGCTCTCTTTGTCTTCCATACTTGTTCTACTTCTGGAGTCCACCATGGAAGCTGTAGAAAATTAGTTTTGGCAGTTATGTTGCATGCTCATGATAAGAACAATCAGTTCTCTTCGTGGGTTATTTTCTTTCGAGAAATTTTGATTACCTTTAAAACAAAAACGGCCCGTTGTTCAACCCTCTTCTCTTTGTAATTCTCATTATATTTGTTATATGCCTCAGTAAACTAATTTACCAATCTTCTCCACAATCCACTGCACCAGATGCTTTGGGTAAGTGTATGAAAAGAGATTTCAAAACTGTATCAGTCTTGTGTCTTCTTCTCAAACCCAATGCTGCGTGGCTTTGGTAGTCATGTGCATCTACAACCTTCTGTCACGTGTACTTTCAGTCAGCTCTGAAACAGATGATCCTCCAAGCAATGATGTCAGACTGTCCAGCATCTTTTCTCTGCCTCTCCTCCCTTCTGACTTTCCTACCATCACGATGTACTTCAGTTTTCTCATATGTCAACTGCTAAAAACCATCATTGAAAAATTGTATCAACATTTCTAAACCTAGTTGACAAAAAGGTTAGTTGCGTATCCTTTACAGGACGTTGCAGAACCAGCCTCAGCTACCCCTGACTGTTGTGTGGTTTCTCTAAGCAAATTTACGCTCTGTAGTTTGCCATTGCCACTGCACGGTCGGCCCCTTGATACCACTGTCGAAACCAACGCAGGGTGCATGGCCCGCAGCTGGAATCAAACCCGAAACCCCGGCATTACGAAGCGTTCGCATCGACTTAGCCACAGAGCCGACCTAGTTGATATACAGATTTTAAATTTTCAATAGTGATATTATCAGGCTCTGGAGATGTAATTGTGTGTGGGGGGGGGGGGGGGTGCGTGCGTGGGTGTGTGTTTGGGGTTTGGGGGTGTGTATGAGTGACTGTGTGTGTGTGGGGGGGGGGGGTGAGAGTTGGGGTGGATATATATGTGTGTGTGTGTGTGTATGTGAGTGAGTGAGTGTGTGTATGTGAGTGCGTGTGTGTGTGTGTGTATAGGATCTTCTATTTCTGCTTTCAGTGTTCGCGAAGCTATGCAGACTCAAGACTGCGGTTATCATCAGTCGACTCTTGAATATTCACTTTCCATCTTTCAGTTACATTCTCTTTGTGCATTAATATTCAACCCTTCTTTGTTTCAAGTAATTATTTGCTAGATATTTTCAAAACAAAAGCAAAAAAAAAAAAAAAACAACAACAACAACAAAAGCTTATATTTCGTGCAATTTTTTATGCATTCTTGTGTGTTCTGTCTTTGTTCTTATATTTTTTTGCGACTATATTTATAGCCCACCTCTGTCGCTGCATATTATTGACACACGGTTTCTGTTTGTATTCTTTTTGTTTTCATTTTGGTTGTGTTTTTACTTTATTCTTCTAATTTACATCAGATGTTAAATTTCCCCAGCCACCAGTTTTCTCTTAGCTGTCTTCTCTCTTTGTGATGTCATTTTATTTTATGTCTATTCTAATGACCTTTGTCAGAATTAGCTATTGATCTTCTGCACTGTTTAGTTTTAAAATAGTAGTAGCCTTTGGTTTGGATATGAAAAATTATTTTAAAACATGTTCAGGTATATATCCACTTTATAAATATAGTTGAACAATTTTTTTAACGTATATAAGGCAACCTACGCTTTATTGAAGAGGCTAAAACACACAGATATCTTATCATTAGCATTCACAAAAAGTCAAGTACACAAATTAGGCTGCATTATACGAAAATGTAGAACGTGCCGTGACAAGTGGGTAAACAAGACAAGATTTATGGACAGAGAAGTGGAGAGAAACAACAAGAGAAGATTTGTTATACACTTCTGTCGTTACCTAGTCAGTAACATGCTGGCCTCTTTTACTTCCAGTGACTTCACCTGGGACTCATTTTAGGCTGGGTCTGTCTAGTAGCCAAGGCTTTAAAAACAAACAAATTCAAAAAGATGTAAATTGAAACCTAAGACCCACGAAGCGTCTGGCCGCTATATCACCACGGCTGCCTTCCATTAGTAGTACAGCAAAAGATACAAAAATAGAAAGAACTTCAGTACGGCATTGGGCATGTGGTGCTAGATCTATATTTTATATAGACCAGACTGACTGACCTTTCACCCCACCATGACATTACACTGAGAGATTAACTCCCGTTGACATAAAGTGCCACCATTCGGATGAGGATCACCCGTGAAGAGGTCCCAGATACTCCGTTTAACCATTGTGTTATATTAAGGGACCGGCAACAATCAGGATAGGGCTCCCCAAAAAAAAAACCGAAACATTCGTCCTGCATGGGGGAAAGATGTGTTATAGACTAGATGTCAGCAACTGGCAAAATGTTCATCATAACAAAGCTAAAAACGTTCTAGAAAACAAAGTGAATGGTCAGGTAGAAAGGTTTGCTTTTCCCACCCATCTTTATGCTAAAGTGTCCTTCTTCTTAGTTGGCATTACTGTGGTGAAGCAGCGGTCAACCTGGTAGTATCCCTTGTCCTGAAAATGGACAGGAAGCATTATACCACCTGCCAAATGATGTCCTATCTACAACAATTTTACAGACACCAGCCACACAGTCCTTCTGCACCGGTTATCGCCCCTTGAGCTTCCTTGTGGAACTTCGACAAGGGAAAGAACGGGCGAACACTAGATTATCAACACCTAATATACGTCAATTTGTAAAACATATTTACCTCGCGGCATTTTCGTTTTGGCACATGTCAGCGTAACCACAGACAACCGAATACTTTTATCTTTTGAGAGTCTGTGTTATAGTTCTCCAAGGTGCCTTGTGGTACATTTTAAGAATTCCATTTTATCGTAAGGACTTAATCATACCCAGATGTTTATGTACGTAATGCGATTGTTTTTATGACATTTGTTATTCCTTGTGGCATGCAGTTTCTCCTTATTTTAAAGCCCTGCCCCGGCTCTTGCCAGGGACCGCAATATAACCCGGCCATTAATATGGCTGAAGGCGGTTTCTGTGACCTCTCCACGGGTGATCGTTATTGACATAGTGGCACTTTGTGTTATCAGGTGTTTATTGCTTGTGTGATGTCTTTGTGGGGTAAACGTACTACTACCAATCCGATTATAAAACAGTCGTCCTCCTTTGAGATGTTTTTTTTTTTTGTGTGGATTGTTATTTCAAACCCCACCCTAGCTGTTGCCGGGAGCCCTGAATACATCCTGGCTATAAATATGGCCTAGCCACAGATATGGTCTAACGGCTGAAAGGAGTGTCTGTGAACTCTTTGCGAATGATCCTCACCTGCATGGCGGCACTTTGTGTCACCGGCTGTTTATCGCTTGTATGTTGTCATAGTGGGGTACAATTACCTACCTAACTTATGCAATTATCCTGTTACCTTAGTCAGTTCGTTAGTTGGACTTGTGGTAAATGGTTTGCTTCTAGCCACAATAAGCTGTTGCATTGGTCCTAAATATGGTATGGTCAGATAAAGTTCTGTCGCCCAGCAACTGAGCTGAATGCACACGCGACACTTTGAGCTTTGAATTTTGCTCAGAGTGCCTTCTGCTATGCCCAGAGTGGTTTGTGTTGTGAATTGCAGATTCAGAAAATGACGAGTTGTCTCTTGGTGCGTTGTTGGGAGCCGCCGTGGTGTATCGACTAGACGCCTGTCTGCGGATAGAAATGTCTTGGGTTCAGGTAATATTCTTCGGAATTAAAGGCGACCGGGATAATGCTGACCACATCACCCATCTAGCCCTAACAGTCCAATACGCTTGAAGGCGGGGAAAAGGGTCCCTGACTTTAATCATGCGATCAGGCGTTTGCAACTACCGAACTGCTGTTATAACTACTACTTCCATCGACACTGAGCTGCAATTATAACTGCAGAATGTGCGTGTTGGCACTACTGGCTGCTGTCTTATACATTTAAGGCATGTTTATTCCACTGGCTTTGTCGAGACTAAAGTCTCATTTTTTTTATAGGAGAGAGCGGTGGACAGTAATGATATGAGAATTGTGTTGCACCGGAACGGAGCAACAATGGGATGACCGATTGGCCGTGAAGTTGGCACTGCGAATAATTAGTTATTAGGCAGACTTATGTCACTGCATATCCAATCATTCAGTAGATATACATGCTCTTCCCTACCAAGTATTTCCATCACCAAATATTTCCGCCACCAAGTGGCAACTGACAGAACTAGTTGACGTGTGGTTTTCTATTCGTCTTTGCCCTACTTTTGCTTGAGCTGTAATATATTTTTCTTATTTTCCATGACTGTAATTGGTTTTCTCTTTCCAGTTAATGATTCCAAGGGTGTGTACGCCTGTCAGTGTGTTATAACTCTGTTGTCAGCCTACTGGTCTACTCTTATTTTCTTCTTCTTCTTCTTTGCGTTGGGTTTTGTATGCTCAGATCAGACCATCGGGTGGGTTGCCTCTATGAATTCGCATGTCAGTAGCAAGTCCTTTAGCTTGCTCTACACACTTTGCTCTTAAGGCCAGTTGTCTTTTTGAAGTTGTAGGTAGAGTGGGCAGGTCTGCAGAATATGCTCATATGTGTGTGGTCCTTTTTGACAGGCACACTGTGGGGAGTGTACAGTCATTATTTTATGCATGTGGTTGTATGTGCGAACTCTCATTTATCTGTTCTGAGTACGTAGTGTTTTAAGTTGTTTATTTTTCTGTTAATTGCTTTACTCTCTAAATGTCCGAACTATTACAGCCTTATTTCACCTCTACATTTAATTACTTTGATGCATCTTTTTTCTGCTGTTTTCGGCAACCAAAGCATTTTTAACACATAGTCTTACTTTAGGAAGTCGACGTGGCGTTGGCAGCTAGACACCCGCCTGCGGATAGGAAGGTCGTGGGTTCGCGTCCTAACGGAGTCTGACCGTTTTTCAACAATGACTCTCAGGTCGACCCAGTCTTGAGTGGGTACCAGGTGCAGTCATGGGAAGTAAAAAGGCGGCCGGTGTGATGCTGACCACATCACCTATCAACTACCGACTGGTCTAGCCCTATATTTCCAATGCGAATAAAGACCTGGAAAAAGGACTTTTAAAAAAGTCCTACTTCAGGCTTGCTTCTTTTGATTAGTCCGAATTAGTTGAATGCTGAAATCTGGAGGACATTATGTGGTTGTAATTTTCACTTTCTCTGTTCATTTAGTACATTTAGCTTATTACAGTTATATCTTACACTTCTTGTAAATGCGGCGTTCATGTCTTAGGCGTTGCGAACCCGACTCGTAATTCAAACGTAGCGCTATCAAAACCCACTGCTGGATATTTATCGTGTTATGGTGCGTAGCAGGTCGACCCAGCCTAAAATGGGTACCAGAATGTATGTCCTGGGGAAGTTGAGACTGGCGGTGTAATGCTTACTGTATTACCCACCTAGTGCCGATTGGTCTGTAAAAATATGGCTGCTCTGTCCACTTACCAGGAGCGCCTAAAGGCGAGAAAAAGTGTTCTTAACTTTGACTGACTTCTTGTAAATGCAGTTCACTTTCGACGATCAAAACCATTACATCAGCCAATGTTAGATCGTTCACAAAGCGCCATTTTTGAGATCGTTTGCTAAACCATAATCAGTCAATATACTATTGAAATTGTTCCACGATAGCACAGCAGGTTGCAATATATCAACTGGGCATCAAAACTGTAAAACTCTGGTACTTTTGGATACATTAGTACCTCGGTATACGTTCGCTTCGGTATGCATTCAACTTGGTATACGTGATCAGACGCGAAAAATATAGTTAGTATACAACTGGTTTGCGTGCTAGAACTTGTATAAATCAAAATTAGTGACGACACAGCGCCCTATCTTTATTTACCTCCCTTTTGACAAAGCCACCGGTAGATTTCAAAAACTGTGCAGAGAAGTATTACTCCCACAAAGCCAGCCGTAGATTTCAAAAACTGTGCAGAGAAGTATTACTCCCACAAAGCCAGCCGTAGATTTCAAAAACTGTGCAGAGAAGTATTACTCCCACAAAGCCAGCCGTAGATTTCAAAAACTGTGCAGAGAAGTATTACTCCCACAAAGCCAGCCGTAGATTTCAAAAACTGTGCAGAGAAGTATTACTCCCACAAAGCCCAAATAAGACGTAATAATCAGACAATGTCGCATTTTTCAAACATGACGAGAATAAGACAGAAGCAAAAGTCGTTGAGCGTTAAACATGTCCCCCCCCCCCCATATCACCATCCTAGTAGGCACTCGACTCTTCTCAGAAAGATTAAGTGAGGTTAAATTTGCATTTATTAAAAACTAAATGCTATTTGTATTTTGGTATTTTAGTATTAGGCAATATATAAATTATTGTATACAACCCCATTTACAATAGGACACTGGGAAACAAATGAATTATTCTCCCCTTTATTTCATATGGGAATTTCCTTTGGTTTATGTAATGTTTGGGGGGGGGGGAAGCCCGGCTCTCTAGCGTAGTTGGTTAAACCTGACATCGCGGTGACTGGGCGACGAACACTTTGTGGTCCGGGTTCACTTTCAGGGGTAGGCAGAAAAGCCACATTTCTCCCATGATTACTATCATGGAATCAAGGCCGAACGGTTGCGATATTCATAGTACCGAGCCAAAGGGTTAACAACTCATGGTTTCTGGATTTTTTAAAAAAATGTACTGTTTGGTATATGTCAAAGGATCAGGAACGTATTAGATACGTCTACCGAGGTACAACTGTAATTCTATGAAACTCTGAACTATGAATCTGAGTTGATCTTTAAGACAATAAATTTGTCATATAACGTTAGGGACATAATCATTTCAGGCACGACAGTAAGCTATTCGTTTAACTCAGTGACCTCTAACCTTTCTCAGGTTGCGCCCCCCCCCTCCCCTTTTCCACCGTATGTATAAGGTAAGGACCCCCCCCCCCCACCCTCCCCCACCTTCAACATAACAAGATGTGCTTAAAAAGAGCAGGTCAATCGATTCCTCATGGGAAACAGAAAGGACGGGGATATGTTTTGTTCACAATGTATTCTTAAAATACAGTTAAATGCCGGTGTTATATTTAATTACATTTTAACTTTAGATATGCAAACTGCTTTTGAAAAGAAAACAACCCCTGACTTTTTGTTTTACAAATAGTTTAACAAAACATGTTACTGTTTTGGTTATAATTAAACTGAAAAATATAATATGACGGTTTTTTTTTTAAAATAAAATGCAGTCAATTTCAACATTGAAGTATCAAATCCCCGTCCCCCATGTGGGACGCAATTTTTCGTTGTTTTAAAGCCGCATCCCGAGTCGGGGACCCTTAAAGAACCTAACGGTTGAACAGGGTTTCTAGGACCTCTTCCTCGATGATCCTTATTTACATGGTTGCTCTTTGTGTCACCAGAAGTTTATCGCTTGTGCAATGTCCTGAGAGGGGGGGGGGGGGCGGTTCAATCTAATTCTTTTAAAATTGCTCGACGCTTTCCTTGAAACATCATCCACCCCCCCCCCCCCCCATTTCTTTTCCTGGTTGGAGACCACTGGTTTAACTCACTCAGAATTAAGAAACACACAGTAGGTTTATGCTTGTCTACTTATCTGATACAATTGTCTCAATCGCACATCTGGTTGTAACACTAACCCAACACTGCCGCAGTTTGTATTGAAATCCCTTTTCTCACAGTGTTATTGTTTTAGTCCAGTCTGTCTCAAAACTCGTACTTCTTCTTTTTCTTCTTCTTCTTCTTTCTTCTTCCTTCTTCCTTCTGCTTCCTTCTGCTTCCTTCTTCTTCCTTCTTCTTCCTTCTTCTTCCGTCTTCTTCCGTCTTCTTCCTTCTTCTTCCTTCTTCTTCCTTCCTCTTCCTTCTTCTTCCGTCTTCTTCCGTCTTCTTCCGTTTTCTTCCTTTTTCTTCCTTCTTCTTCCTTCTTCTTCCTTCTTCTTCCTTCTTCTTCCTTCTTCTTCCTTCTTCTTTCTTCTTCTTCCTTCTTTCTTTTTCTTTCTTCTTCTTTCTTCTTCTTTCTTCTTCTTTCTTCTTCTTGCTTCTTCTTGCTTCTTCTGCTTCTTCTGCTTCTTCTGCTCCTGCGGCTTCCGCTTCCGCTTCCTCTCCTTCTTTTTCTTCTTCTTCTTCTTCTTCTTCTTCTTCTTCTTCTTCTTCTTCTTCTTCTTCTTCTTCTTCTTCTTCTTCTTCTTCTTTTTCTTCTTCTTTTTCTTCTTCTTCTTCTTCTTCTTCTTCTTCTTCTTCTTCTTCTTCTTCTTCTTCTTCTTCTTCTTCTTCTTCTTCTTCTTCTTCTTCTTCTTCTTCTTCTTCTTCTTCTTCTTCTTCTTCTTCTTCTGCTTCTGCTTCTTCTTCCTTCTTCTTCCTTCTTCTTCTTCCTTCTTCTTCCTTCTTCTTCTTCTTCTTCCTTCTTCTTCTTCTTCTTCTTCTTCTTCTTCTTCTTCTTCTTCTTCTTCTTCTTCTTCTTCTTCTTCTGCATTTCTAGCCCCCAATGGAGTATAGTCCCTCAACCGCCTCACGCCAAGTCGTTCTATCCTTTGCTATCGCATACAGCCCTTCCCATGTCCTCTCCATCTTTCTACCCTCATTCTCCAGCTCTTTTCTCCGTGCGTTTTTGGCCTTCCGTTATTCCTATGCCCCTGTGGGTTCCAATGCAAACACATTCTAGTTACATTGTTCTCCGATTTTCTCAATGATTGAAGTAAAATACTTCTGGTTTAGACGAACAGTAGCTGCATGGTACTGAAAGCGTTGTGCTTTTTTTTATACTCATTACCATATTGGACAACACTTCTTTTAGTTGTATTTCGTGTTCACTGTTTCAGCAATCAGCTGTAATTAATGTTTACATGTAGGCATTAATACTGTGGTAAACACTTGACAAAGTTAACACAGCATACAAAGTATACACTGCGAATTTGAACAGTGTCGAATGCTAACATAATTGTGGGAATGAGAGTGTGTGTGTATGTGTGTGTTTATGAATCTATGTATGGATGCATTGGTGTATGTATGCATATATGTATGTGTGATTAAGCGAGTAAGTGGGTGACCGTGTGTATGTGTGTGTGTGTGTGTGTGTGTGTGTGTGTGTGTGTGTGTGTGTGTGTATATATATACGCGTGCGAGTGCGTATGCATTTTACTACCCATGCTTTTGTGCTTTTTCTTGACATTCATAATATGCATATTATTATATGAACATAGCTTGATTTATTGATACAATTTAACTGCTGTGTAAAAGATGGATACAATTTACCTGCTGTGTGAAAGATGGGTGCCTGGAGGGGTTCAATGAAAGACAGGCCGGCGTGCCCAATTTATAACCCTTTGAAAATTAAGTTTGTTCGTTCATTCCTTTATTTAATCTTTTTTTCATTAATTTCTGAGATTTTGCCCACAGTGTCAAATTGAATGTTTCTTTAAACATATTACTGCAATTCGATTTCCTTAGTTACTGAGTCACCTCTAACCTTTCAGCACTACTAGTGGAATACATAAACAGATACCACGGGCACAGAGGCTTGCACACTCACGACTGTATTCATCACACAGAGAAAGGAATGAGTGGCACGAACAACTAAACATAAAAAGCATTCACGCTTATAAAACACATCAACAAAATCACGATACACAAAAGAATTTACTCAACTCACAAACAAGTATAAAATGTAAACTCCAAAAGCACAAGAGTATTTACTCTACATGCGGAAATTATTAAAACACCACAGAAAAACACACATAAACAAAAGCTCACACATTAGGATATATCATGCTCACGTACAAACACACACATAAACAAAAGCTCACACATTAGGATATGTCATGCTCTCGTACAAACACACACATAAACAAAAGCTCACACATTAGGATATATCATGCTCACGTACAGACACACAGGTGTGGAAGCATGCACATATGAGATATACGTCTGAACAAAACAAAAACCATAGCCAATAAACGCTGAAGACTGAATCAAGCATTCTCCAGCCAAACGCAACACGATAGTATCCATAAGATACATGCTGGCTCAATAACACACACAAAATCACACACATACATACACCACCACCTCCACTAACCCCCCACCACAACCACTAACATACTACACGCATGCATTCACAATGAAAGGGTGTCAAAACTATGCAGGGCTCCAAAACATACATGCATACATACATTCACACACGTATACACACACAAACACCACACACATGCACACCCACCACACTCACACACACCCAGACATGTCTTGTCGGAAACTCACATCCTGTCTGGACAACGTTATTCTTGACGTTAAGCGGAAGCTAAAATTGCTTGATGAAGCTGTTTCCTGCGGCTGCTGACACAAACGAGTCACAACTAATACAAGCACACCCATATCTATATCGAACTTCTAGCGACAGAAAATCAACACTTCAGTAGAATCTCCAAAGTTAACCACCTCCCTGTGTCAACCATGTGGTCAATGATCGTAAGGTTGCCGCTTATTCTTAAGGTAAGAATACCTGCAAACGTTGACCAGCTATGTAAATTGTATATTCACCACCTGAACTATGACAGTTGAAAGTAAGCTGTCTATCCTTTACAGGGCGTTGTACAACCAGTCCAAGCATTTTTCGTCTATTGTGGTTTCCCTAGGCAAATTTACATTTAGTAGTTTGCCAGTTTTTGTGAATTTCCATTGTACTAAACGGTTAGCTCTCGATACAACTGTCAAAACCAAAGCAATGCGGTCTGCTGTCTAATCGCCCACAACTGGGATCGAACCCAGCACCCCGGCATTACAAATCATGTTGGCACAGAAGCTTATGACTATAACAGACAAGTAGTTTTCCCTATGTAACTTCATCAGCTGGCACTAGCCTCTAGCCTCTGGTTTATATGAACTTTGCAGCACTTAGAAGGCAAAACAAAAAATTAGTACCCCACCCCCTTTTCCCCCCAAAACTGTCTCGGGGTCGACTCAATGGACTTGAGTCCGCTTTAACTGCACAATAATATAATGATTATTAAAGGCATTTTTTTTCATGTCTAATAATAAATACGAAATATATAAACAAGTGCTTAAATAAAAACATAGACGTGTATGACATGACTTAGTTCACCCCATGCCGCCCGCCTATTTTCTCTTGAGTGCGAAAAAGTTGGGGGGGGGGGGGATTGGGCACTGTGGTTGCTCTCTGACAAAATGGGGTGGGGGAGTGGGGAGGGGGCCCAACTCAAGTTGTCTGAACCCCAGGTTCCCTCACAATAGTTTGAATTTAAATAGCTGAATTGGTGTTTAAATAAACCGTCAGTGACAGATTTTCTGGGGACGGCCACAAGGAGAAAATTTCGCTGGTTCAAATGCCCCTGCTTCTACTCGTGGCTTGAAATGAATTAGGTTAGGTCCCCTTACAGATTAACAAAAATATTAAAATAGGACAGTGCCAGTCAATGGGAAGCATTGCAATACCCACATGATTCCGCATTTTCCCAGTTGTTACTTGTCATAGTTAATTACAGCTGTTAGGCCAATATCCGGCCAGAATTCAATAATAACGCAATGAAGGATTTTTACAAAGAAGCAAGAGGCTGTGGGATTTAAAAAAAAAAAAAAAACAGGCAGTCTCATGGCTAACTGTTGCGACTAAGTTTTTTTTTTTTTTGCAGCCTTTCGCGTCACATTTCTGAGTGGCAATGTTTGACAGAAGTGACAATTTGTTATCGTAAACAAAGATTTGGGGATGAAATCAAACACTGTCGGGTTGTTACACATGTCAAGCATATGTGGTAGCGCAGAAGAGAAACACGATACACATCTGGTATTGCTAATAGGACAGGCGTAACAATTTTTTTTTTTGTATAAGTGTATATATGTATATATAAACGTGTGTGTGGGGGAGGGGTATGTGTGTGGGGGGTTAGGGGCGTATAGACCCAGTCAGAACTAAGTGGTACACCACGAAAAACCACTCCAGTGCGCGGGAAATAGCTTGCTCTACATCGTACATACCTATCGGCAGTACACGTGAACACACGACGTCATAATATACACGCAAGTGCAGTACAACGAAAGATCAGACTAGCGTCTACGATATGACACAATAATAACGTCATAATCACGGACCGGCGTTCTTAGCTTGGTACCAATGCACATACCGACTGGGAATTCCCGAGGCCCGCAAACTAAAAGGGAGCACAAGGGATAGCGTCATTAGCAACGATCCTTACCAGATATGATGATGATGTGCGCACCTAGACCCGATTCAGAGACGTCATGCGCATAGGATCTGAGTTCCGGAAAATCTCACTTCCGCCTTCTCAACTCTAGTCGCTGTAAGAACTAGACGTTTTTCGGAGATTTGCATGCAGTCTTTAACATCTGACACAATCTCGCGAGTTTAAGAGTGTATTTTATTCAGACAAGGGGGTAAGAGATCCTATAATTCTATTTGTTCTTTTATACAAGTGTTATCCTTATTTTGATGATATGTACATATATTGTATAAAGCATTGAAATGTGTATATTGTGGTTCAATGCTACATACCATTATCGATATTTCCCTCTGGGCGCAAGTGCTTAGATTTGGGGGAATTATTTGATTGATATTCTTGAATTGATATTACTAAGGGTACCCAGGGTAATTGGGGAATTAATGGATCATTGGAGAATGATGTATGCCAATAAACTTGGGCATGTATTTAACCACGTAGATGGGTAGTACTTGATAATTTGTAAATGTCTTAAACCAGTAGGGTGGGAACTATAGTTTGTGAATGTTTTAAACCAAATGGTGGGATTTAAACCAAATGGTGGGATGGTAATTTGTGAATGTATTAACCCACATGGTTGGAATTATAATTGGTGAATATATTAACCCAAATGGTGGGTTGGTAATTTGTGAATGTATTAACCCACAT
The DNA here is from genome assembly GCA_905116865.2 of Candidula unifasciata. Lineage (NCBI taxonomy): Eukaryota > Metazoa > Mollusca > Gastropoda > Stylommatophora > Geomitridae > Candidula > Candidula unifasciata. The sequence goes on from CAJHNH020002006.1 coordinate 28,700, forward strand.
GGGTGGAACTATAATTGGTGAATGTATTAACCCAAATGTTGGGATTGTAATGTCTGAAGCCTTAAACCACATGAGTGGGAATGTAACTTGGAAAGATATAAATGGATTAAACCCCATTGCGGGGGGGGGGGGGGGGATTTGGAAAATATATATATGGGTGTGTGTGTGTATACATTTTAATTGTCATGATTGTCATAACCAGGGTGGAGCTTCTTAACCCTGTCACCTGGTTAATGAAAATAACATAAAATGAAATTCACATATGAAGCGATGTGACAGCTCAAATGAATAGAGTTGTCAGAAGCTGAAGTGAAGGGAGTTAGTTTCTTATTATGGATAGTAGCCAGGCATTTTAGAGGCACACTCTCACAAGCGGTTGTTTTTGCTCTCGTCTCGTTCCAGCCCGGATGTGCCATAGGAATAGGAATAAACTCACAGGGAGCAAGTACAGCGGGGATCTACAGTCATCAGTAGAAATTATCCTCTTTCGACACACGTTTCGGCCCACGATTCCTAAACGTATTCGGAGGTGGGCCCACCTGAGTTCATGAAGCTCAGGGCTGCTTCCCCGCCGCACAGAATTACCGGATGGTGTTATACTTTCGGCCAGAGACAAGACGACTTGGTGGTTTCGAAGGAGGTACTGTGAGATAAGAAGCCGCCACGGCTGCGTAATTAGAACAGTCCGCATGCCTGGACGACCGAGCGACAAGCTTACTTTGGTTTACCAAAATATACCCACAACAAAGGTCTACATTTGTGTAGAGTAAGCCACTGAATGGTAAATTGTTCATTATAGCAAGTCCAGGAGAGACTCTAGATACAAAGAACACTGTTTAATTTTTAACCACTTTAAGTGGAATTTTAAGGGCTTTGACCCATATATATTGTTGGCACCCAAGTCTGGAAGATAGTCCCGTTCGTGAGGAGCAACCAGACGTCAGATCGGATCACCGAAGACTGTCATCTACCAGACACATCAGGTGACTGTGTTGCCCCACGAGCCTGAATCTGCCTACGCCAACTAACTCCTCACAGAGGAAGAAAAACTTTTTTTTTTCGCTAATCACATGAGCGCTTTTACATTGTCTGATCGTAACTGTTTACCCTCCTCGTCTAGTCTTGTTTACTACGGTGAGAGTGAGTTTGGAGAGTTACCTTTCTCATTCTTTTCCTACTTATCTTTCTGTGAGCTCATATATCTACTGATAGAAGTGTGAGCGACAGAATGACTAGACTAGCCTGAAGCTTTCTACATCCATAGCTAGTTTTACCTTTCTGACTCCTGTCACATGACCACGTCACAGTCTCTGATACACGGGCCATCCCCCTAGTTTCATAACCTTCAAGAACGAAAATTTATTGAGGCTGCGGACGCTGTCATGAGTAGGGAACACTAAATATTATAGACCACTCTTATATATCTGCATATCGCCACAGTGCCATACTGTTGGGGATAATCGAAACTGCACGGAGACTACAGACAAGTTAAATGAAACCATGGTCAACAGACAAACATTAGACAGAAAATAATGTTAGAGTCGACCATCAAGCCGCTAGTACCAGAAACATGGCTAAGATGTTAGAGTCGACCATCAAGTCGATAGTACCAGAAATATAACTAAGACGTTAGAGTCGATCATCGAGCCGTTCTTTCCAGAAAAATGGCTAAGATGTTAGAGTCGACCATCAAGCCGTTAGTACAAGAAACATAACTAAGATGTTAGAGTCGACCATCAAGCCGTTAGTACAAGAAACATAACTAAGATGTTAGAGTCGACCATCAAGCCGTTAGTACAAGAAACATAACTAAGATGTTAGAGTCGACCATCAAGCAGTTAGTACAAGAAACATAACTAAGATGTTAGAGTCGACCATCAAGCAGTTAGTACAAGAAACATAACTAAGATGTTAGAGTCGACCATCAAGCAGTTAGTACAAGAAGCATAACTAAGATGTTAGAGTCGACCATCAAGCAGTTAGTACCAGAAAAATGGCTAAGATATTACAGTCAATCATCAAGCCTCCGCTGCACAACGCTTGAAATCTTCTACTTTTTCGAGAAGGGGGGGTTCTAACTCTTTCTAGCCTCTCTACATCCTATTGTAACCTGTGAGGTACCTTTCTGTAATTTTTAAACTGCTGCTTGCTTTGCTCCCCATGTCTTTTCTACTTATTAGGTCCACTATGGAGGATGCACAAAAGCAGAGATAGTGGTTCTGCTGCATACCTTTTGTCGAAGGCGTCAGAAAAGAGTACTGTCCTGTCATACTTAAATTCCTTGCGCGTTCTCACAGTCCTGATCTTGCTAGCTTAAGAAATCAAGACTGAGTATTGCATATGGTCACTCTCATGATCGACTAGAACACTCCATTTTGTGTCCAGCACTGCTGACTGGGTAGCAAACGCCAAATAAAGGGTTGTGTCTGCAGCATCAGGTCTCATTGCCATTCTAGCTGACCAAACGTCATTTATACAGACAACATCTGCATCCACCATAGCCGCCGCTAATGCATTTTCTAGCGTATTTTCCACACTACTGTCCTATGTTCTGTTTCCCGCATTGAAATCCCCACAGATGAGATGCATATTACTAGGGATTTCCTCCAACTCTTTGAACCAGGGGCAGTGTTCCTTTGTGACAAAAGATTCAAAAGCAGCATAAACATTTGCTAAATTCCAGTTTGTTTCCCCATTATCTATCTGTATACTCTGAACCTCTAGTCTATGATTCCACCGGCCCAGGCTAAGAACCCGATGCTTCAACCCATTCTTCATCAGCAGACACTGTTTATGTCTTCCATGTCCAGTCGGATTTATGTAACTCACGTATCCAGGACACTCGTCTATCTATGTTTAATTCCTGCATCATTATGATATCAAAGTTATAAATCAGTCTCTCCAGTACAGGTCCTCTATGCTTTGCACTACGACAGTTCCAGTAACCCACTCTAATGTGCTTCAATCCAAGACGGTCCGTTATTCGCCTCACTATCCGGGCTCCGGCTCTTTTATTTCTATGCCTTCTCCCCTCTCCATTTTCTCCTCTTCTCCTCCTTCCACTCTCTCCGTTGTCAACTAAAGATGGTATCAAGCACAGAGTACGCACCCCACAGCTCCGGCGATGATTCTTTGCATTATTTAATACAAAATCTAAAGAAAATAATCTATCAGTGCAGATAGCAAACGGTCATCCTAGTTAGTATTGCCTGCTTGCTATGGAAGAGGCAGGGGATGTCCTGACGAAGTCCAAACGCCTGGCGCCGGCACACCCGCTAACCAGACGTTCTACGTTTACGACTGTATAACCCACATTCATTCAGACCATAGACACGTAGGTCCACCATAGGCTTAGGTTTTTTTATAGAGGTCGTCTCCACTAGATCTGTTGTGTCTTGTGCCTCTTTGGCTACGCACAATGGTCTTGACTGTAGAAGGGATTTCATGATCAAGTAACGTGCAACCTAAGTGTGCCGCTTTCACCCTATAAGCACTTGTAGGGCTAGATCTAGCTCTCGAAAAATAACAGCTGGCCTGCTCCACTGCGCGAGAGATCGACTATCTAAAATCTTGGATTATTAATCCTTGTGTATTTTAGTGCACAATAACCATGATGCAATTTTGCTGAGGTAAAAGTTCAGCTGAGTTGCGAACTGACATTTTGATATTAAATAAAACACATAAACATCATCATGTGGCAGAACAATCACTGATCAAAATCTACTGCAAATGTTTATTAAATGGTGCCTAAGCAGAACTAAAAAATGACAGTATGGGGCAGAACCACTAACGTGGAGCTTGTGAGAGAATTAGCAAATTCTAGATAGCATGAGGTGAGGAACATACTGATGCTGAATTTGACCCAAAAAAAAAGAGAGGGAGAAGAAGAGGGGGAGAGGGAGATATACAGTATACAAGAGATAAGAAATGATCTAAAAAACCCATGTCACCAAAATCCATCCACGCTGGACTACATGTTACATTATAACCCTTTTGTGGTGGCCATATATATGGCTGAACTGGGTCTCCGGAATGTGTACCTTGACCCACATCCTTGTTAATCATGCAGAATGCAAATCTGGAGGGATAAAACCGAAAAATGGAAACTGAAAATACAAGAAGGAAATAATTAGAGAGATTATTAATATTGGGGCAGAGTGGAAGAATCTGCAGGTGACGACAGTTAACAGAACAACCCCGCATGAGTTGACTGAGTTTGTATGCACCAACCATGAACAAAGGGCAGCAGAAGAAGAGAGTTGAACTCAATAGTGCATTTTCCTTTCTAACTGTTCTGTGTCTTTAGTTTCATTTTGAGGAATATCTTCTCCAAGCCGATTCAGGGATATTCAAAAGCCAGCATCAGGATAAAGACAGTACAAGAAGAGTGGTTTTACGACTTTTTATTATGCAAGCATCAGAGTGACGTAAGAAGCATGTAACTAGCAAGATATCAGTATCATAATCACTATCGAAACGACTATAATTTCTCCTCGTCTATAATCTTCCAGTTGACTCCTACTGTAGAAAACACAAGACAAACTTGGGTGTGACATCAACATACAGAAAGAAGAGAGATGTGCTACAAGATGTTTAGTACAATGTGGTCACTTTTACCTTCCATGACATTTTCGAATACTCATTTAAAAATAGGTGACATTAGATATCCCTTTGATTTTTTAAACAAGCCTCAACAGAATCTTAAACAGGTAATCGTCCCGTCGACAAGAAAATGCACTTTCCCTGTTCTCTCGCAGAAAACTGAAGCTATAGCATTTCAATTCCTGCCGTGTCTGAACATATTACAACACGTAAGCTCATTAGATTTCTCACGGTTTGTCGTGGAGCCGATGTCAGCAATATTTATATTTCTAATGTCGTTTTACAAAATGAACGCCGCCATTTCATCGTTAAGCCAGCTGTTTCTGAACAGACGGCACTCTCTAGGGATTCATTTGTGACAAGAAATGCATCGTGATGGCATTAGGATCCGTGCAAGCTTTCTGCATGCAAAATAACGCCTATGTTTTTTTCTTTTTCTTCTTCGTTTGGCGGAGGGAAAGAGAGAGAGAGAGAGAGAGAGAGAGAGAGAGAGAGAGAGAGAGAGAGAGAGGGGGGGGCAGTTAAAAGAGCGTTTAAAATAAATAACAAGCATCATAAGTAGAATTGGCAGTTTACAAGAGAAGACAGACAATTTGAGTTAGACAGATGTGGATTTGTAAATTGATGCTACAATTAATAAACGACTAGTTTGTCATATTAAATTAATTACCTGGACCGTACCCGTGTAGCCCGTGTTGTTATTTTTGTGTAGTTTGACAAAGGCTGCCCGGCCAAAACGTTACGTTATTTGTGTTGTTTTGTGCACGTTTTTCTGCTTTCTCATTTTTTTTGAGCTTTCTAGTCAAATTCAGTGTAGCACTTCGCGGGGAAGGGAGGGAAGGTGGTAAGGTGTTACTGTTTTATACAGTTAAACGGGGCTTCTGGGATTTATACGTTTTTAATCCTTGAGGTGAAAATTCTTCAAACTGTAATCATGGAGGTGACAACCCATCTGAATACCCATAAAAGCACATCGTAACCGCTGGAAGTCCGTATATAACTACTATCTATCACTAGCATAGTGTCAAACAGGCCCTTGTAACCGCTGAATCTATATTAATAAAAATTTTAATTTTCCGAGTTTGTTAAATATAGACTCGGACACTACTGAACCGATTGCTTTCAAGTTTTCACACAACGTTCCCCTTGACTCAAAGCGTGTTTTTTGTGTGTGTGCGTGTGTCAGAAAATCGCACAAACCAGGAAGGACGTAGCTCCAGTAACGGTCAAATCATTTTTTGTTTCGTTGCCGGTCCGGATTTATTTTTAGTTGATTGGCCACCTTTGACTCTGTGTGTAACACCGAACTTCAAATTATTACATAATTTTATTTCTACTAAATGCTTGAATAGTTGTTAGCGTAGTTAGTTGTAAGCATTTCGCCTTTCGCGCGATAGGCGTTTTAGTCCCCGATGGGTGATATGTTGTTTTGGAAAGGGAAGGGGGGGGGGGCTAACTGTGTGGCTGCCGCGTTTTGTTGTGGTTTATAGATAGGCTGCAATATCTCCGCCTTTTTTTGCCTCTCCATTTTGGGGTTTACAGCTAGCCTGCGATAGCAGCGACGTGATGCTCAATGTACATGTCACTGGTAAAATTCGTTCGCCCTTGAAAGGGCGGTTGGCACGTTGTGTTGTAGTTTACAGCTAGACTGCTATATTCAATCACGGAATTACTGTGGGTTCCACCACTGGTTAGGTAATGGAGTTTTATGTCGGGGGCACACTTCAGCTAAACAGTCTGTGACGACAGCATGAGGCGCCAACACCTCTGGCTACAACGACCTGTACAGACAGTAGTGACCGTTTTGTGTTGTTGTTGTGACGGTGATAGTGGTAGCAGTAGTACTTGTACTCGATGGATGATGTGGTAGCTGTTACACTGGCTAAATTTACTTCTCAGTACAGATTACTGCTACCCATTTGATTCAGGGTGGACACGGGTGCCAAGCTCAATTTAACAACACTATTTTGACAAGCAATGACTTTCCCATACTTCGTAGAGGATGTTACGATTGTCCCCCGGGGTGCACTTTATTCGAAAACTAATATCGACATTCACTGATATGTTGCGTGTTCTAGAGTTGGCATATCTCGGTAGCTGTGCAATGACTGATATTAACCATATTAGACAGGTGCGCTTTCCATTTCTTTCTTTTCCAGTTTACCATTCTGGGCGACAGCAACGCGTGGCCGGGTACAGCTAGTGTACCTATATAACTATTATGCATTGCCCGCATAGTCTCTAAATGACCTTAATAACCGATGGATGTCCCTGTATAGCTATTATGTATAACCCACATATTGTCCAACAGTCAATCGTAACAGGTCCCTATGTAACTATTATGTAACACCCACGTATTGTCTAAATGACCTTAAAAAACGCTGGATGTCCCTATATAGCTATTATGTATCACAAACGTAGTGTCTAAATGACCTTTGTAACCGCTGGATGTCTCAATATAACTACTATGTATCACCCAAATAGTGTCCAGCAGTCCATGGTAACTGCTGGATGTCCCTATATAGCTATTATATACGGCTGGGCGGGGTTTCTTAGAATAATAACCTTTTCTTAATGTGCACAATTTAAGCAACTATTATCTAAACCAGAAGTGTACGCAGCAATCACTGATCTCTGTGTAAAGTGTGCTTACCTGATATAGTGTTAATCTTGCCCTGCTCAAAATAGACGGTGCTGGGGAATAAGGATCGTGCTTGTTAATCAAGTCGTGCTATGAGAATTTGAAAACATCATACCCGTAGGGACGGACAACCGTTTAATTATTCTTAAAGGAGTCCTACATCGCCGGTTCTCCTTTTTTTTAAATGTGAATTTTCCAATTTTTTTATTATTTAGTTTGGCAATGCCACAAGGATTTTCATTTTAGTATTCTGTATTAAGGCGCCCCCCCCCCCCCCCCCCACCCCACTAAACAATGATTGTCTTTGCGTAAATGACGTTGCATAAAATAGATACACTAGCATGATGAAGAAGCATTCTAGATTGAACTGGAAATAACTATCAACAAAACAACCTCGAAAACAAGTTTTGTTGGGATCAGAATCTATCTACTGCAAAAATTACTAGCTTAATGTAAGAGATTTGTTTTGTCATTGTTGATCCTTATATCCGTTGATGGCAAATAATTCCTAACAAGAGAAAACTAATTTTAAGCTATTTGTATCAGTAAACACTGGTAAAGGAGCAGGTGTCATTAGCGCTCACATATAGTTGTAAACATTTATGGTAACTGTTTTGTTTATTCCTCACCGTAGTAAAAGGACTACAGATAAGCAGCGCTAGATTTCAAAGAAATGATGTTCGTAAACCTGGCAATCGTGTGACAAAATAACTTGTAATCAAATAGATCATATTTTAATAAATAATAGAAATGCATAGAACATACAACAAATTAGAAGCTACAGAGGAGCTGAGTGTCATAGTGACCACTATCTGGTTACTGCAAAATTAAAAATCAAGTTAAACTGATCCTTCTACACCAAATTGCACAGATCACATCCAGAGTACTATAGAGAAAGACTACAAGAAACATCCATGTCAGAGAAATTTGCAGATGAACTAAAACATAAAACTGAAATTTTACAAATTCCGTCAAAGGAAGACGTTGATAAACCTGGATGAATATTAGGAATATAATTCAAACCACTGCAGAAGAATTGTTTGTGCGTCCACCATAAACAGAAAGAAAAAATAGTACGATACAAAATGTGAAGAAGCAGTAAGTAAGAAAAAAAAAATACATGCCAGGCAGATTTAGCTGAATGATACTAACAACATACAAAAAATAGAAAAATATAGAGCATAACGTAAAGAAGCTAGAAAAGTATAGGCACCAAAAACGAGAATACATGAACAACATTTTAATGGATATGGAAGCTAACCTTCAGAACAATGAATCCAGAATATTTGTTTAAAGAACTGAAAGTTGTAAAACGAGGACATCAACAAAACATTAATAGTTTACAAGATCACAATGGGAACATGATAAATAATAATAGGGGGGAAAAAACAGATGAAAGGAATACTTTGCTGAATTGTTAAATTGTGAGACTCCACTTAATATTTATCCACAGGAAGAGTTTTTGACATGTGAACCCAATACTGAAGCGCTTGATGTAGAAATACTGTATGTCATAACGCGGCTTAAAAACAATAAAACAACTGGTGCTGATAGAATTGTAGCTGAACTATCAAAATAAGCTGGTCATTCATTACATGTAAAGATACATGAATTAATAAAACTAGTTTGGAAGACGAAGAAATGACTCCATGAATGGAAAGTGTCTTTATTAATACCTATTTTTAAGAAAGGAGACAAATATAAATGCACAAAAATAGAGGAAAATCACTATTATCTACTAGCTATAAGATACTATCGGCGGTACTGCTCAGCAGACTAATACCATACGCCAAACAGGTTTTAGACAGAACAGATCAACATAGATCAAATATTCATTTTACGGCAACTAGCAGGGCAGAATTGGGAACATAGAAGAGATGTAATTAATGTTATTGTGGATTTTTTAAAAAGCGTATGATTGTGTACATAGAAACATTTTATGGAATTCTATAAAGGACTTTGGAATATCAAATAAGTTAATTATCAATAACTAAACTATGAATGTAAGACACTTGTAATATGGTAGTATATAAAGGAGTAAGACCCTTTTCACATAACAACTGGTTGACATTGATATCGTTGGAGAAAATGAACCAGCTCAGAAAATTGGGCTAGTTATCAATCAAGATAAAACAGAACACGTGATAATAATTTGACAGGAAAAGGATATAAACTCCGGCCATATACAAGTCGATAAAATCAAAATCAAAAGAACGGAAACATATAAGTACTTGGGTGCAAACTTCAACTGCGTCCAACATGCTGAGAGAAGGAATACTTTCTAGAATACAATATGGAAAAAAGAAGAAACTCTACAGGAGAGCATGTACAGCAGGAGTCTACCAATTTTCAGTAGAAGTCATCCCTGTCCAGTATTGTTTCGGCCCACGAGCTCCTAGACAATTTCAGAGAGTTGGTCTACCTAAGCTCATGAAGGTTAGACTTGATCTGCTCCTGCTGCACGTATTACTGGATGTTCTCGGACAGGGACAAGAAGAAAATGTTGACTTTGCAACAGGTACTGTGAAATTAAAAGTTTTTTTTACATAGTCGCTGCGGTTGTCTATTAGATCAGTCAGCTTACCTTGACGACCAAGTGGCAAGTTTACGGCTGGTTTATCTGACACATGTTAAACTTTGTTGGCAATTGGCAGAAGGACACCGGCGGACAATTCGGACACGACGGACTTAAGGGATGAGACTTTCTTTTCCACTAGATACCAGAACCAGCCTACCGAGGTCCGTCCCTTACGACGTTCCGTTGTGTCCAGATCCAAGGACTTAAAGCCCTTTCAGCAGACTCGCCCAGTTGTTTTAGTGCTCGTTTGCGCTCGTTTCCTCGCAAGCCTAGCTGCTTTATCACATTGTACATTAAAGTGGAGGTGAGACGAATCTTTGGACCCATCAAAGATACAAACAGCGGAGAATAGAGAGTGAGAAGCAATAACGAAATTCATAATCTGTTTCAATCACTACTGACCACTGGCATCATGAGAGCTAAAACACTGAAATGGGTAAGGCATACTAAAAGAATATCAGATGACAGAGAAGTAAACACTGTATACACACGTGAGATGAATGGTCGTATACCACGAGGCGGACGAAGAATACGATTGAGAGATAATGTCCAGACAGACCTTCAGACACTTAGTGTCACAAACTGGAAAGAGAAGGCCAAGCAGAGAGATGAATAGAGGCGGGGGATATATGCACATAAAACCTCAAGAGCTCGGAATGCTGAAGAAAAAGAAGAAGACGTTTTGTTTCTTACTAGGTTAGGAATGACAAGTGAAATAATCTAGGAAATGTAAGCATGTTTCACCATATTCGATTTTGCAATCGCTTATTTGCTAGATATGAGGACAGTGCGGATTATTTCAGGAGATGAACGTACTCCTGATTAAGGTCAGTAGCTCCTGTCATCAACCTTTTAAAGCCGAGCTAACTTTATATATCTATATTATTAAAAATGTTAATTTTCCCAAGAGGAAGACCAAGGAAACGGTGGATTGACGGGGTCTCCGAAACCTGCCAAAAGCATGGCCTCAGAACACCAGATGCTGCCCGCCTTGCTTATGACAGGAACTTGCATCTCCCCACAACGCTTAGCGGCATACGTGGAAGGAAAAAGTAAAGTAAAAGTAAGTTAATTTTCCGAGTTTGTTATCCCTAAACTCGGAAACTACTGAACCAATGCTTTCAAATATTCACATAACGTTGCCTCTGACTCAAAGCGTGATTTTGTGTCACTAAACTGCACAAACCACGAACGATGTAGCTCCAGCAACGGTCAATCATTATTTGTTCTGTTGCCGGCCCGGATTTGTTTTTAGTTGATCGGCTATTTTTGGCTGCCGAGCTCTTATTGAACTTTGCATTATTATATAATCTCATTTCCACTATCTTCTTGAGTGTTTGGTAGCGTAGTTGGTAACTGTTCTACTTGTCATGCGGGTGACCCGCGTTCGATTCCCCGCTAGGTGATATAATATTTTCTTAGCCCCTAACTGGGCGGCTGGCACGTTGTTTTGTGATTTATGGCTAGGCTGCGATATCTACACCTTTTTCGGTTTTGGGGTTTAGGGTTTACAGCTAGCCTACCACAGCGGCGACGTGATGCTCAATGGTCATGTCACGGGTATTCTTCGTTCGCCCTCGAGAGGGCCGTTGGCACGTTGTGTTGTGGTTTACAGCTAGGCTGCGATATCTGACCTAAACACTTCAGTCTTCCATATTATAGTTTTATGTATTCATCCTTCACGCTGGTGACCGGTGTTCGATTCTCCGCTGGGTGATAATTGTTCTTTCTCCCTTTAAAATGGTGGTTGTCACGTTGTGTTGTGGGTTACAGCTAGGCTGCGATATCTGCGCCTTTCGCCCAAAGACATCCGATTTCAGTAAAGTCCCATTTATCCTCCCCGCGACGCTTCACTCGATCATAAACTATGACAGAAACTGTTACCTAAGACGGCTTACAGTCCAGTTTAGTTTAGGTGGACACGGATGCCAAGGTCAGATAAAAATCGCTGCTTTGGAGAGGGAGGGATGACGGTGCGGGGTATTTTTCTCCGCTATTTGTGAGTATAGTGTACTTTTTACTGTGGGTTCCATCACTGGTTACGTGATGAAGTTTTTTTTTTCTTTCTATGTAGGGGGTAACATTAAACTAAATAGTCCGTGGCGACACCATGCGGCGCTAACTCCTCTTTTCTACACCGACCTACACAGACTGTAGTGACAGTTTTTGTTGTTGTTGTGATGGTGGTGGTGGTAGTGGTTGCAGTAGTACTGGTACTGGATGGGTGATATGGTAGCTGTTACACTGGCCACATTTACCTCTCAATACAAGTTAATGCTACCTATTTAGGTCTGGGTGGACACGGATGCCAAGCTCACAAGGTGGCTTTATCATCATTCGGAGAGGATGATATAATTAGTAGGGGATGGGGGAGGGTGGGGGGTTATGCCAGACACAGTTAGCTGAGAGAGCTTAAAAAATTATTTTACATTTCTCATTTCTTAACAATTTTATTTTAATAATTTCGTCAGGTGATGATTTTTCAAATATTCGGAGAGGGAGATATGATTGGTGGAGGGGAGGGGGTAGGGTGAAAGGGGGCGGGGTCATGCCAAACACAGTTAGCTTAGAGAGCTTAAAATATTGTATTAAAGCTCTCATTTCTTAACTATTTCTATTTTTAATAATTTCTGTAGGTGATGATTTTTCCTTCCTTCGGAGAGTGAGATATGATTGGTGGAGTGGGTGGGGGGGGGGGGAGATGATTGGTGGAGGGGAAGGGAGGGGGTTATGCCAGACACAGTTAGATGAGAGAGCTTAAAGTATTATTTTAAAGTTCTCATTTCTTAACTATCTCTATTTTAATAATTTCGCCAGGTGATGATTTTTCAATCCTTCGGAGGGGAGATATGGCTTCACCAGATGATGATTTTTCAATCCTTTAGAGAGAAAGATATGATTGGAGGAGCGGGGTGGGGGGGTTAATGCCAGGCACATTTAGTTCAGAGAGCTTAAAATATTATTTTAATGTTCTCATTTCTTAACTAATTAGTTTTTAATAATTTCTCCTGGTGATGATTTTTCAATCCTACGGAAAGGGAAATGTGACTGGGTCGAGGGAAGAGGAGGGGATATGACAGACACTGTTAGCTGAGAGCTATTTTCTTTCCTCTCCATTTCACCCTTCTGGGCTACAGCTAGTATGTATATATATATATATATATATATATATATATATATATATATATATATACATATATTTATATATATATATATATATATATACATACAGGCACACATATATCCATACATATAAACCTTTATATATATATATATATATATATATATATATATATATATATATATATATATATATATATATATATATATATATGCGTATGTATGTATACAGACACACATATATAACTTTTTTAGAAGTCTTTTGTCCCTCGCCTCTTTTTTTTTTTTTTTAACTATCTAGGTTGCTCTTCATGGCTGCCAAGTTTCATTTAGTCAAATGTGTTCGTATAGTCTTTGATGCATAAGTAAAGATCAGTGTTTACTCTTATAGCTCTTCGCAACAGAATCCTGAGGATATTTGTGGCATTATTCATACATTTTCTTTCAATAAAACCACATTCTCTTCAGCAGATTTCTGATTTAATCATGTTTCTCATTCTTCTAGTAAATGTTCGCAATATGATCTTTGATACACGGCTCATAAGACTAAACGTGCTATTTTCTTTACATTTCAAAGCGTGTGGATTCTTTGGTAGAGTTTCACATAAAGATTTCGACAGATTATTAGAGATGTAAATAATATTATAAATGTTACTTAAAAACTGTGTTATTATTTTGATTCTAAAATTGCATCTTCTCCAGTTTCTTACAGTATGATATTGTTTGGCCCAAGTACCTTTCCTTTCCTCCTGTAATGTAATGCCTTCTTGGCTTCTTCAGTCAGCACGTGTGGACCTTCACTGTTGTCCCAGAAATTTACATATTGTCTGTTGTCATCATTTACTCTCTATGTGTATTCTAGCCATCTGTTAATTGTATTATTTTGCCCTATTACAATTTCATCATCCTCGGATTTTAAACACCCTGTGCCTTCTCCTTTATAATTATATTTATTATCTGGGACCTGGAATGTGGAGCTTTCCCGTGATTTGTCACAAACTTCGTGCTTACCTGGTTCAGTCAAGTTTCTGTTGCCACATTTACTTGTTAACTATTTCTTTATATCTGTCTTCTTGTTATCATCATCATCATCATATTCCGTTCAGCTATTATACCTTACATAGGTCTTACAGTCTAGCTTGGCATTCATTTTATCACCAGCAAATCTCTTGATAACAGTTTGTAAAAAGTACATAAAACGGATTCTACTAAGTTACCTTTTCACCTCGTTTGCAGACCACAGTGCAATGAGCCGAAGTGGTGATGTAAAAAAAAAAATTGTAACCCGTTACAAGCTGAATCCACTCCGGAAATTTTAATAGATTCAACAATGATCTTATTGTAAGATATCAGCAACCCTTACATGCTGGAATAAACAGGCAAAACAGTGCCTGCTGAGGATATGCGATCACACACGTACATGGTGGGAGTATAATGAGATTAATTTCAACACTAACTGAATGACGATGATGAAAGAAATAAGCGGGAAGCAAAAAAAGAAGAAGAAGAGGAAGAGGATAAAGAAGGAGGAGGAGCAGAAGAAAGAAGAAGAAGAAGAAGAAGAAGAAGAAGAAGAAGAAGAAGAAGAAGAAGAAGAAGAAGAAGAAGAAGAAGAAGAAGAACAACAACAACAACAAGAACAAGAACAAGAACAAGAAGAAACAAGAAGAAGAAGAAGAAGAAGAAACAAGAAAAAAAAAAAGAAGACGAAGAAGAAGAAGAAGAAGAAGAAAAAGGTGGAAGAGGAAGACGGTTCAAAAATTAACGCGATACGATTCTTGTTTTGTTTTAATTGATTACTAACTAGCATAACGGATAGGATCATCGCCATTGTGTAGCAATAACCCGGTCCCCAAGTTTACGTGATTCACTAAGCGCCTTGTGTATAAATATGAAAGAGTAATAACCTCAGTATCTATCAGATATATGTCTGTGTTTCGATAATTTAGTCCAGGCGTGCAGGATCAGTGCCAATATCTTGAGAAACGTTTGAGAAGAATACCCAAATCTAATAGGAGTGTGAACTGTATCATATGTTGCATGCAGAGAGCCATGCAAATTATTCAGAACAACTTCAAAAAGGAATGGTTAGGGACTATAAAAAAGAATCTGCTAGACGTGACATGTTTAAATCACTTTTCTTCAGAAGGACAACAATCGACTCAAGAGTATTTACATTTTCCAATACGTTCTGGTTAGCCTAAACAGTGCCCATGGGATACAAGATTACTTAAATTTAAGTGAATAAGATTTGCTCAGTGCCTCGATCTAACTCTCTTGCCTATTTCTATTTTTCAGAGGAACCACACACAATTTAAATCAGCCTGCTATACATGAGTCAAACTAATTATTTCACATCTAGTGAGACGGCTAGAGGTGATTCTCTGGGGAAGTAGGCGGGGTTAAATGTACTTTTGATAACCGCTACAAGCAACTGCTTCTACAGATTTGCGTCAGACAGTCTGTATTGCAGCTGGGTTTTTGAAGAATCAGATCAAATAACTGTGGGAGTCTTACACGGTCCGCAGACCGTGGGTGCTCCCATTTGGCCTAATGCCTAAAGCGAATCACCAATTACTCCAACGCATACGCGTGAAATGAGAACTTAAATGCTAGTGATATGTTTGTTTGTGCCGTCTCCACTGTCGAGGTTAGTTGCAGTGAATACTACGTCTACTGCAGACTTAGATGATTAAGTAGTGAGGCTCCCATCTCTTTCACGGTGTTAACATAGACTATACGAAAACGCTGAGAACCCTCTTCAATCGCCGAACACTGATACATTGCGGATTGTGATATGCCCTTACCAGCCTGTATGTCATAGAGCCCCATACAGGGTGACATTATCAAGCCATCAAACGTGTTAAATCATACTCGAATCAATATTCTAGAACTCTAGGGACAACAACTCTAATTATAACTGAAAATCGCTATCTCCTGATTGCATTAGAGCTTGTTTGGTTTCATAACCGGATGCGATCGGTCGGCTAATACTGTCATCACTGTCTGAGATAAAGCCTTCCAAACAATAAACTTAATAACATGTAACTTTTTAATGCAGCTGAAAACATACTCTGAGGATATGGCTATAGCCAAGATGAGCCTAATGTTATTAGTTTCCGTATTTGTATGAAAAATAATACTAATTAACGAATCTTAATTATCACAGATGTAATATGAGCATTAGGTAAAGTAAGTAATGTATCCTCTTTGACAACTAGAAGGATATTAGCTATATGGTGCTACCTGAAAACTTTAAAAAAGCATTTGCACTCGAAATGCCATGTAGTTTGCGTCATGACGTCCGCTGTTTTCCGTAGCTTCAGACGATAGAATCATATGCAATTAGAAAATGAGTAATGAAAAAAAAAATCACTGTAAGAAGAGGCAGAAGGAGACTGAGAGAAATGACGGTAGATGGCTCAAGACAGCGATATGGAGAAAGTCATCAATAGAATTGATCCAGAACACAAAAAACTTGAATATGTGGATATGCACTGACACCTACGCCAGCTGGCTAGGCACTTGATGATGAGGATAATGATATTTACATTGTGTTGTAGAGAAGCCTGAAAATCACAGCCGATGGCGACAGGCGCTGCAAGCCAAGGCTGAAGACACAAGTGCCTAGGTAGTATCGCATACACCATGTATTGCCCATGTTGTATGATCCCTCTTTCGGCTTACCTTGTTTTTTCCAAAGGAAAGGTAATACGAGTTGGTTTTAAAGATGGTTTTCGATACATATTTTGCCAAAACCGATTGGGGTAAATCCTTTTGATATAAAGTGAATCTACCTAGATCGAAATTCGAATACATGACCACCAAGTCGGTTGGCAAGCGTGATAGTCGATACGATACATTGTTCCACTCTTCTTCTTAATCTTCTTCTTCAATTCCTATGTTACTGTTTCGGGTGTCGAGGGAGATAGGGTTCTGCTTCTTGTTTTTTTTTCGCTGCCTTGTCGCTAGACACCCTATGCTGTTGTAGTTTTCTCAGCTTGTTCTTGATATGCTTTGTGAGCCAAGTCCTTCTTCTCATGTACTGTACACACTGCATAACAGTGCGTCAAAAAGCATTGTCTCTGAGCGGCAAACCATTTGCTCTGCGGTCTGTATAGGTAATTTACAATTGGTTTTGGGCCAACTATTTCTTTTATGACCTCATGTCTGATTGTCCCTGTTCTGGTCGCTCTGGAGCCTTTCTCTAACATCACATTTCTGTGGTTGCTACTGTTTTTTTCTGATTTGTTGTAAGTAAACACGACATTGTACTGATCGGGATTGTCTTATGCTGTAAGACAGGACCTGACTGTCCAAATACTTGGTTTGCTTTATTGCTTCTTCTTCTGTGAGTCTGTATCTAATTTAAAAAAAAATTCATGTAATTTCCCATCTTTTGTGAATGTTGTTACCAAATATGCAAACTTGGATGACTGTTTAATGCCTTTGCACTCTGCTACTATATTTAGTTTCTGCTTTTTGATTCTTTTTGACTATTATAACGGGCAGCTAGGAGTCTGCCCTCACGATCCTGGGAAAATTGGACGCCGTGGTTCAATGGAGCGCTACGCAGTTCAAACCGCAGAAGTCGAGGAGTCTGTCAATCCGTAAGGGTCGAGTGGGGGCAACCAGTTTTACGGTGGCAAGGAACAAGATCCTCACGGTTCTGGAGGAACCGGTGAAGAGCCTCGGTCGCGTTTACGATTCGAAGTTATCTGATAGAGCGGAAGTCCGGCGAATACACGAGTCACTGGCTACAGGCCTGCTCGCGATCGAGCGTTGCAGGCTGATCGGGAAATTCAAGGTATGGTGTCTCCAATTCATGTTGATTCCGAAGCTCCTATGGCCACTGTTAGTCTACGAGGTGACGATGACTGCAGTGGAAACCATGGAGAGGAAAATCAGCACAGCCTTGAGAAAGTGGATTGTTGCACCGCCTTGTCTGACCGACGTGGCTCTGTATTGTAAGCAGGCAAAGCTAGTACTTCCGTTCAAATCAATAACCGAAGAGTTCAAAGTTGGCAAATTAAGACTCGCCATGCTCTTGCGCGAGTCTTCAGACCCAAATGTCATCGCTGTCCAGCCCGCTCTCAAGACTGGGCAGAAGTGGAGAGTCCTCGATGCGAATGAATCTGCGCAGAACGCACTAAAATTGAGGGAGATAATGGGTTACACTCAAACCGACCGTCGAGGCCTAGGACACGGGAAGGTCAATTGGTGGTCAAAGGCCTCAGCCAAAGAACGCCGAGACATGGTAATACAACAAGTGAGGAACAACGAAAACGAGGTTCGTTTCCAGAAAGCAGCCTAGCAGTCGAAGCAGGGCCATTGGATCAGCCTGGAGAGCGCATTGCCAAGAATACTCACATGGGGTGAGATCTGGCAAACGACCGCGTTGCGACTGAGCTTTATCGTTCGTTCGGCGTACGATGTATTACCGTCCGGTGTTAACATAAGTGGTCTGCGACTAACGATCCGACTTGTCCGTTGTGCAAAGCGAAGCAGACTCTTGAGCACGTCCTGTCCGCGTGCAGGAAAGCCCTAGGCCAAGGCCGATATACCTGGCGACACAACAAGGTGCTAAAAGAGTTAGCAGCCGTTGTTGACCAGGCTAGAATGAGGGCTAACGCTAGAGCTAGTTCCCCATACTTTTCCTCAAGGCTGGGCAAATTCAAAAAAGTAAAATCAACAAAACGCATTCGCACCATCTATGCTAGACTCTGCGAGGGACTCGTTACTGGCGGTTGATCTGCCAGGCCATGAAAGGTACCCCGAGTTAATCCGGAAGACCGGTCTGCGACCTGACATAGTTCTCCACTCTGCGGAGAAACGGCAGCTCATTCTGATTGAACTGACCGTCCCGTATGAGTCGCGTATGGACGAAAATCACATGTATAAGCTCGAGAAGTACAGTGATTTAGCAGCCGGTCTGAGGAGAGACGCAGTACGTGTCTTTGCCGTCGAAGTGGGAGCGAGAGGTCTCGTCTCCACTTCACTGTACAATGTGATTAAAGAACTAGGATTGCGCGGTAATGAACGGAAACGAACACTTAAAAAACTGAGCGAGGTAGCCGAGAGGGCCTCGAGCTGGCTTTGGACGCAACGAAACAACGTAGGGGACGGGCCTCGGTGAGCTGGTCCGGGTTTCTAGTGGAAAAGGGTTTCTCACCCTTTGAAAGTCCATCGTGTCCGAATTGTCTGCCAGTGATCCTCTGCCACCTGCTAACAAAGTCCAACATGTGTCCGGTAAACCAATCGTAAGCTTGTCGCTCGGTCGCCTACCGCGGCGGCTTCTTATCTCACAGTACCTTTTGCGAAACCACCAAGTCATCTTGTCCCTATCCGAAAGGAAAACACCATCCGGTAATTTCGGGCAGCAGGGTACCAGCCCTGAGCTTCATAAACTCAGGTGGGCCCACCTCTGAAAACGTCTAGGAGATCATGGGCCGAAACGTTTGTCGACGAGGATAACTTCTACTGGTGACTGGTAGATCCCTGCTGCACTTGCTCCCTGTGAGTTTATTCCTATTGTCCAGTCAGAAGTGAGCTAGTATGTAGCGGTGTGTAAATGGGAAGACCAGTGTAAAATTTACGGAAAACGTCACTACAACGTGACAGTATGCCAGTAGACTAACACGTGACCGTTTATGTTACTCGCAATCAAGCGAGAAGAAAACATCACTACAATGTGACAATAGGCTGTAACATGTAGGCATAGCGAATTTCAACACACGAGCAGCAGTTCAAGAGCTTACTATTAACACTTTCCATTAGTGTTATTTTTTTCTTATTGTAATCTCAAGGTGTCAGAGCTTCAGACAGCAGCCCGGAGAGGATAGACAGTCAGTCAGCCACTCAGGAAAATGGAACTATGACAGTTTGATGCACGAACGAACACAAATAGGGTTCTATAATGTTACACAAACTAACAAATTTGTAGCTACTATAGTGGTTAATCATTATTGTTTACTATGACGTTTTATTTAAATTGACTACTTTGATAGACAGTATGTGACTGGGATTTTTTTTTTTTAAATTAGAAATAACAGAAACATAAAATCGTCACTACACGGCTTTTTTTTTTTTTTTTTTTTCTTTTGTTCTCCATTTTATGACAAAAACATCACTTTTTCAATGTTTTCGTTTTTAAAAAGTTCGATATTCGTATATATAAGATTCACACAAGATTTAAGTCAATTGTAGACAATTTAGCATTGAAAAGTTAATACTAAAGACACCACCTCATGCATTTCTTTAGGATAAAATACATTTTGTACAGGAAAATACCAATGTTTGACAGAGAGCAACAGCTGTTTCTAAATAATATAATATGGCATATTACGTATAAATTTAACGGGCGTCCAAAGACCTTTTCGTATTTCTATATACGAAATCAAATTCTTTTATTCCTGGCAATTTACATGTCACTAGACCGAGATATTATTGGCTCTATTATTTCGAAGCATTTGATTTGTCACTATCAGACATTTCCCTGACGACGAATAGATTGCGCAAAGCGTAGGATTTTCCAGTGTTGATGTTTTGATTTTAGACGCTAACTGACGGTTTGACGCTAGTGATTTAGTGAAAATTATTATACACCCTGTCATTATGGCAAGAAATGGATCTCGCTTTGGAAACAAAAAGAAAAACAAAAAGCCTGAAAGGAATTCATGCAAGGAAACTCAGAGAAGCTTCGACTTTGAGGTAATTTTACTACTACTAATAGTTAGTATCGCTTCATCAGTTTCGCTTTGTTTTGCTCGCCATAATAAAATTATTGCCATGTTGGATTGTTGGTGATGTGATTGATGCTAGTTTGATGCTTCCTTCATTTGTATGTTCCAGTTCTACTTTGGATGCTGACATCAGTGAGCCTACAGGTGCTGCTAAAGTTGCAGATCTGGAAAGATGTGGTCGAACGCAGCAGAAGTTTGAGGTGAACAAGAATGTGAGTAAAGGAAAAACTATGAATCTTTACACATTTATTTAACATTTACTCAGTTCCCTTGTTTCTGCACTGGGCTGCAAAAATTGCAGAAGTAACAAAAGTAACAAGCTAAAACTGGTTACAAAAAAGACAAATGGTCTGGCCTCTCTTATACAAATTTCTTGTCCAGGCTTTGAGTCACAGTGGTCAGACTGTAGATCACAAATAGACAAACAGTATGATATCAACTATAGGACAGTCATTGGTTGTAAAGACATTGGCATTGGCTATGCTAAGTTGAATTCTTTACTGTCATGAACAATACAAATCAAATGCCTCAAACAACATTTTATACATTAGCAAAAAGTGTGAGCCGTGCAGCCAGGAAAGCAGCAGAGGAAGCGATGTGTCGAGCAACTTTTGTTGTCGCAAAAAAATCAGCAGTTACAGTTCACCAACCAGACAAAGCCACAAGTGACACTTGGTGCCCCATCATCACTGTTTCATACAATGGCACATGATAGAAACAAGGCCATTCGTCACACAATGGAGTCGGGGTTGCCATCGACGCTGATAGTGGTCTCGTTATGGATACGCAGATCATCAGCAATTATTGTAAAATGTGTCCTAGTGGTCCAAAACCAGGCTCATCTTAGTTTGTAAACTGGGTGGAAAGGCATAAATCTGAATGTCAAAAGAATGCAGATTGTTCTTCGAATGCCATAGAGATGATGACGGCAAGGATGACATTTTCAAGATCGCCAAACATTTTTCTTGCAAGTTGGCAGCATCATCTACCCGGTTGTTAAAAGGTAGACAGATCCAGATCTTCTACACCCTTGTGCTAAAATGAGCACTCAGAATGCCAATGAAAGCTGTAACCCATTGATTTGGCAGCGCTGTCCTAAAACAACTTTGCTTCGATGTCAGCAGTGGAGACAGCAACTGCCCTTACCACTCTGTCTTTCAACTGTGGTCCTATATGAATTATAATAGTATTAGACTAAATGGGACTGGAATGGGGACTTACAAACAACACGTATGCTACAAGAAAGCTTAAAAGAAAGTATTGTGATTCGAGAAAACAAACTTTAGGTCTTTCGAAGTGGAAGAGGAAAAAACTAGAAAAAAAACAAAAAAAAAAAAACCGGCGACTCGAGCTAGAACACCAGCATGAAGTAACAGAAGGCAAAACCTATGTTGCTGGTGGATTTAATTGTTAAATTTATGTGACATTTTCTGTGGAAAGGATGCAGAACCCTTTCTTTCTTTATTAATTATATTTTATGTGACTTTTAAAGTTTAAAAGTCCATTTTCTCTTAATTCTATTTTTGTGTTTGTTGTGTGTGTGTGTAGAATCTTAAAACCTCAACTAATTTAAAGACTAGAGACATAAAACTTGGTATGGTTACTCCTTACAGAATATTATAACCTCTGGTGTATTTAAAAATTAATTTTAGGAAGTTTTTATTTTTTTAATTTGATTATTGTCCTATGATGCTACTTTTTTTCACCTTTTCAAAAAACCTAAATTTTAAAATTCTATGTAAAATATTTAGAAACATCTTTAAAGTAAATAAACTACACCATTGCCTCAATCTTTTGTTAAGGTTCATGAACCATCATCTATTTTTCAATACCTATAATTATTTTTGCAATTTTATAACTCTATGTACATTCTGTTTTTTCCTCAAGATGGCGGCAACCATGATTTTTTAAAAACCTAAAGTGTTCAAGCATACATACCTACAAACTACTGTTATTAATTGGTTTAACATTGTAAATTTTAAAAAATAATTTTGTGGAGTGACCCCTTACAGTTCCGCATACAATGTACCGAATCAGCTATGCTTGCAAGAAAACGAGCGTAAACGTGCACTGAAGCAACTGGGCGAAGTTGCAGAAAGAGATTTGGCTGTGGACGCAACGGAACGACTAAGGGGATAGGTTTCGGTAGACTGGTCCCTAGTGGAAAATAACTTTTTAATTCAGTAAGCCAAATATTGTACTTTAATGTCTGCCTTTGCTACTGCCAGCTGCTAAGATCTGTCCAATAAGTCTGATGAACTAACCGAACCGTCCATTTGTCACTGTGGTCCTGTAGGTTGGCTGGTAATTTGTTACCGCACCGACGATATCACCATATCCTCAGTGGTTATTGCAATTACCATAAGGTCTTGTCCGATAAGGGAGTCGCCGTGGCGAAGCGATTAGACGCTCGCCGCTGATCGGAAAGTCGTGGGTTCGCTTCCTTGAGAAGCCGGACTTTTTCAAAAATGACCTTGGCTCCCAGGTTGACCCAGCCTTTAGTGGGAACAGGGTGCAGTTCCGGAAAGTAAAGGGGTCCGGTGTGATGATGAGCACATCACCCATCTTGTGCCGATTGGTCTATTAAATATAGATCTAGCCCTATATGCCCCATACGCCTAAAGGGGTGGGAAAAAGTCCTTTACTGACTTTACTTGTCCGATTAGGGCAGTGGGAGACACCGAGCCCCGGAAGTCATCACCCGGGTCGGCCCAGGCCCTGAGATTGTTTAGGGAGGTAAACGGGTTGAAACAATTGTTGAAAGGGGGCATCCACCGAAGATCGGTAGACTCCTGTTGTACATGCACCCGTCGTGAAGTAAATATTTTCATTATCGCACCTGGTCTACCATAGGGTTCGATCATCTCACATGTACCCTACAATGTCTATACAAGTAAAATAGCTGTCATTGAGACACCTGAAATTAGACGGGTGCTTAAAAAACAGCCTTATTATGGCGGTGCTCTTTGAACAATGGATAGATCATAGAAGATGTTTCCACGATCATAATAAATGGAAAAATGGCCAGAATGGGAAATACGCTAAAATATTTGGGAATTACGTTCACCTGAGGAATGATTTACATGGAATACATCAATGCTGTAATACTAACAGCAAGTGAGAGGAAGAGCATAGTGCGCTGAAGGTTATGGCTGCTGCGGGCCTAGAACAAGGTGATGCCACACTCAAGCAGTGCCTTGTTAAGTCAGTTGTTGCCTGTGGTCTGGGGATAATTACAGTTATCAAATTCGCAGTTGTAGAAATTGGAACGTATTCAGAACGAGTCTATGTGAACCATTCTGGAATGCGCAAGGGACACACCAGTTGAGTGTTTCAGACATATCCTGACTGTGCCGAACATTGCTGAATGACACAGTATACTGTAAACTGGGTACTATCTTAGAGTTACAAGTTATACAGAACATAAGCTTCATAGGGAACTGGATACTGTAATAGGTGACAGATGTAAGATGAGCAGATCCTGTATGGTCCAAGCTGAAAAGGCAATTAAAATCTTTGCAGCATTACAGAGATTGGCCACCGAAAAGAGTCGGTAAAGAATCCGGATGGTAGAAAAGAGCTGCACAAAGTGGTAATTACCATGGGAAGGGAATGCAGTGAATGGACAGCCAGAAGTGCAGACACTGTGGTTCAACAATTGATCGAGGACAACTCTGGGCCGTGAGATATACACCAAAGGGTAAATGTCTAGGGACAGAAAGAGTGAATGGGACTTCATTGCAAAGACATGGATGAAATGGATGACTGAAGATAGCTTAGCATAGGAATTACCACTTACAGCATGATAACGGAGGTCAAGGCAATAATTGTCGCGTTCCAAAGGGTGGATACAATCCAGGCCACACATTTGATCATAGTATGGCAGTATTAAAGCGTGCGCAGCAAATTGACGACAGGTTTTCTTGGAATGGAATGGGTTGTTGCAATCCAGAATTCTAAGGTGGCACGCGTCACATAGATTTTTTGAATAGGACATTCTTGCGTATTTTGGGAGTGAGCAGGCTGATACGTTAGATGGGCTGGTCCCACTTGAGGGTGTACTGCAAGTGCGCAAGGCAGGTTGATTTCTCGCCTGTGGGGCGAGATAACCAAAGAAAAGAAAAAATAGAAGATTTTGAAAACCTGCAACTGTAGGGAATATTGCAGCAGGAAGTGTCTATGAGCTCTGGGTGCCATTCGAAACTAGGGGAAAGGCAAGACGAGTAGTTAACTAGACAATAACAGGTGTCATCAGTATAAAGGATCTTCGATGGCTGTTGAGTATGGAGCTAATATGGACTGTCCTGAATACTGTGATGTCTTCCTATAACCATGAGAACGCAGACTGACAATTTGATATAGTTTTTGTGTACTCAAATATTTTATGTGGATGGCTCCTCTTTAGCGAGTAATGGTAAAATACTGTAGATGGATTTTGCAAAGATAATTAGTTAAACTCGTGTGCCCATTAAATTATATGTTAAATTATACGAACAATTACAATTGTTGATGAAAAATATTATTGTAGAACTGTTGTGAAATACATCTCACAGTACATGAAGTTTGTAATCTTTCAGTTCACTGTTACTGTATGCAAGGGAACTGATAAATAACCTATGTTAAAACAAGTGTTAGTTTACTTTAAAAAAATGTATATGTTTAGTGGCATACCAAGCAATTTGAAACAGAATATATACACTTCTCCTACCTACATGGCAGGAAGTGGTATAATAAAGGCAGTAACTGGAAGTTTTGGCTGTGCCAGTTAAAATCACATCGAATGCCATACACTATCAATATGAAATCTAGCAAACAAAGAAATAAATCCTGGCAAAATCCAGAAGCACACACACGCGAAATAAATGTAAAAGGCAGTAGCTACAGGTGCCAACACAAACTGGTCCCACCAGAACTGCGGCTTGTCGTTGATAACATTAGTTAATTAGGATAACATGTTTAACTAAGCCGAAGTACATGTACGGGGGTTACCTTTAAAAAGTCAGCTAACAGGCATTGCAAATTGTAAAACGATGCCATTTAGGTGAGTGAGTATAGTGCCACAAGGGCTGACGATGACCAAGTGCAGTTTAAGTTCCCTCCCTCTACTATGCCTTCCGAGCAAATATACGGGACTTAAGTAAGATTGGATTGCTCAGTTACTCTTTAACATGACTTTCTTTCCACTGATGAACTGTCCATAATGGACAGTTACAGAAGATGTGTGTGTGGTTAAGAAACCTACCCACTTTGAAGTTTGTCCTGAGAGCGTAGGCGACGTTTTTACGCAAGAAATCAATTTCTTCTTCTTCTTCTTCTTCTTTTTCTTCTCTTCTTCTTCTTTTTCTTCTTCTTCTTCTTCTTCTTCTTCTTCTTCTTCTTCTTCTTCTTCTTCTTCTTCTTCTTCTTCTTCTTCTTCTTCTTCTTCTTCTTCTTCTTCTCCTCCTCCTCCTCCTCCTCATCCTCCTTCTTCTTCCTCTTCTTCTTCTTCTTCTTCTGCTTCTTCGTCTTCTTCTTCTTCTTCTTCTTCTTCTTCTTCTTCTTCTTCTTCTTCTTCTTCTTCTTCTTCTTCTTCTTCTTCTTCTTCTTCTTCTTCTTCTTCTTCTTCTTCTTCTTCTTCTTCTTCTTTTTCTTCTTCTTCTTCTTTTGCTCCCCGCTTATTTACATCTAACAACAAACGAATAAGTATTTTTTTTTTTTAAAGTAACACAAAACATACAATACACCTAATATCACAGGCTGGCCGCCAACAAGAAAGCTAAACAGTGTGTTGTTTTCAAACAGCAGCAGAAGTGACAACAACAAAATAAGAGCTGCAAATACACATAATGTACTCACCGTTAAAGATGTTGTACATGAGAGTGATGGGCAAACAGAATATCGCCATTAGCATGTCAGCAACTGCCATATTGACAAGCAGGAAATTAGTTGCTGTGTGTAGGCTTTTGTCCTTAGCAACAACAAGTACGACGCTCAAGTTGCCCATCAACGCTAAGAAGAAGACGATGCTATATGACACAGTAAGCACAACCAGCATGACCACTGGCTGTTTGATGAGACCATAGTAACGGACTGTGGTGTTGCTGCTCATGTTGTTGGGTACTAACATGCTGAGAGAGCTGATGTTGTGTAGGCTGACATTAAAGTCCATATCATCATAGTCATTGCTGGCTCCACAGTTAGGGCTAATTTTGGTGGACAAGTTTATATTGGAGGTGTTGACTTTTTCATAAGCCATTACATTTTCTGTTATATTGAGTTCCATTATACTTCTGGAAACAGTGTTGATTAATGTAAAATCCTCGCTTTCAGTTGTTTAGCATACTGTAGACTCATCAGACCTGTATATAGTTGGTGTACGTGCTCAACACTGTTGTGTGTCTCTTTTACTTATATGGCCAAAAGAATCTGTACGGAAAATAAATTGATGTATTACTGATGCAATGTTACACTATAATTCCAAGTCATCAAATTATTACATAATTAAAAAAACAACAACAAAGTAGCCATCCTGACGATCTTTGGTCATGATCTCTTAAAAGTATAAATGAGTCACAATCTATCACTGACATTAATTTATGTTCTGAATCCCTATAGCAGGTGTCGACATCCCAGAGGCACTGGTGCCAAACATGGGACGGGAATAAAACGCCGAGTTAAAGAACAAATTGGAAAGAAGATATACTTCGTTAAAGGACCAAACCTAATTTGTTTATTAACTGTTATCTATAAACAAACTGCTGACTTTCGCGAGCCCGCAGACTGACTGTGCTACATAACTTCGACACAACGCTATTAAAAGATCGCCGACCCCAGATCTTCAGAAATTAATAATAGGCGTGCGGTTTCAAAAAATCCCTCCGCCGTCGTGATATCTACTTCCAGAGTTCTGGCTGGCTGAAACAGTTGAGTGGGCCTGTATGCATTCATCTGGGTCGTGATGAGGTGAAATTCTCTCTTATTTCTAACTTATATGAAGAGGTGATACGTTTAAATATTCAATGTTTTTCAAAACGACAGTGATGGCACGGTCGTTTTGAAAAGCTAATCAAGTAATGGGGCAACTATCTTCCCTGTTGACACAAGCAGATACCAGGGAGTACTAAAGTGAAACTTATTGACCTTATTTTGTTGGCCAACTCTATACTATCAGTGCCAAACGTGGACACTTACATCCTCCAAAAAAAAAAAAAAAAGTAAAATTGTGACGACAGAGATGAAATGCCTTAGAAGAATTGCAGGAGTTTCAAGGAAAGACATAATACGAAATCACGAAATCAGACGAATGCTAGGAATAAAGTCAGTCTTACGAGTCATAAAAGAACAACAAGTGAAGTGGTTGGGACACCTAACAAAAATGTCCTGGTACTATCTGCCACATCGAGCCACACTAAAACGTTACAACGGGTATAGAGCGAGTGGAAGACCACAGGAAAACACGAAGTGATAGAATTAAGAACAGAAATGAACATCAGTCTTAATAGTGCTCTTGATAGAGCTCATCAACGAATTTTAAATCTGCCCCGACACTTTTCTGAGGTTCAAGGTGGAAGAAGAAGAAGAAGAAGAAGAAGAAGAAGAAGAAGAAGAAGAAGAAGAAGAAGAAGAAGAAGAAGAAGAAGAAGAAGAAGAAGAAGAAGAAGAAGAAGAAGAAGAAGAAGAAGTGATGGCAGTATTACAATTACGTAAATGAAAAAAAAATTTAGGATATTAAAATGTGAATTTTTAGAAAGATCGCACGAACACTCTTTTAATCAAACTAATGAGCGAAAAAATCGGGTGGTAGCAGGTATAGAGTTATCAGTCTTTATCTTCTAGACCAGTTCGCGGCTGATTTGTGCTGGCTATGTTATCATGTGACCTCTTTCAACATCAAAGTGCCTTTTTTCTGGACCAGTAATGTCAAGCCTTTTATAGGTGGCGCCCCATCTCCCCTTGTGTATACGACAAGACACCCCACGCCTCCCCTCCCCGCCAACATAACAAAATATGATTAAAAAGAGGAGGACATACACAAAAGAGTGCTGTTAACAATAACATGGAGAAAAACATGCTCATAATTCAAAGAGTCAAATAATAAAAGAAATAATCACCAACAAGTGGCAATTTAGTGTCCGGATACCAATGTGATAGTTGATAACGCTGTGTCTTGATGATGTCTGATACCAATGTGATAGTTAACACCGTTGTGTCTTGATGATGTCTGATACCAATGTGATAGTTAACACCGTTGTGTCCTGATGACGTCTGATACCAATGTGATAGTTAACACCGTTGTGTCCTGATGACGTCTGATAACAATGTGATAGTTAACATCGTTGTGTCTTGATGATGTCTGATACCAATGTGATAGTTGACACCGTTATGTCTTGATGATGTATGCTATTTATTGGTTTGACGCTGGACAAGGTGCAAACAGAGAGCACTCTCTCCGCATCAAACTGGCAGCGAAGTTTAGTTTCCATTACCGTTGAAAATATTCATTATTCCAAGTGCAAATAAACTTAATCTGAAAATTGCTTGACGCAACAACAACAACAAAAAACTTCACAGGTCTGCTGCTACTACTGATACGACTAAGTCTACTGCTTCTACTTCTGATACAACAACAACAAAAACGACTACTACTGTACTACTACTGTGACTACTACTGCCCTTGTTGCTACTGCTACCACTACTACCATACTACTACTCTCACTACTCCTCCTACTACTGCTGCTACTTCTGCTGCTGCTGCTTCTACTGATAAAACAACAACAAAAACGACTACTGCTATTCTACTACTGCGACTACTACTGCCTTTGCTGCTGCTGCTACTGCTACTACTACTGATTTAAGTACATGTTGACAGTACATTCATTCAAGACTGTTCAGCTGTAATACAAGATCGCTTAGCTGTGACTGTGTATTCTGTCGCCACTTTTTTTTCTGCTTTTATGTCTGAACTGTTAGTTACCTGTTTGTAGCAGTCTTCTTCTGCGTTCACGGACTAGCATACATTATCTATTCCTTCTAGCCCAGTACATCCAACTTCTCTACAAACCTAATAAATCGTCTCTCATGACATGCATGTTTTGGGGCAATGGATCTATTATCTAACACCCCCCCCCCCCCCTGATGTAGCAAAGTGTCGTAATTTTATGTGTTCGTCTTGCTCTTTTCGGGTGGTTAGAGTGATGACTGTACTCAATTTTTGAAGCACCCTGATATGCTGTCTACCCACATCTTTCCTGGTTTTTCTGTGCTGTGAAATACCTCCTATACAGATTACAAGATGGCATGCCAGTTCAAGAAGGATCTTATCCAACCTTCTCTGTAATTCGTGACCCTGTCTCTTTGTGTGTTGTTGGTCCTGCGATATACACATTGTCCTTGTTTAGCACTAATAGAACAAACTGGGGTTGAAGATGCCAATAATCATCAGTTGTTTTGCTGTAATAGGATCATATGACGTCTGAGCAGTGGCAAAAACAGATATATGGTACCATTTGCCTTCTGACTCTAGCCGTAATGGAAATACATACATGCATAAATGCATACATACATACATACATACATACAGACAGACAGACAGACATTCATACATACACACATACATAAATGCAAACCTATAGCTGAGTATGCCACCAGTGTTGTTTATTGCAGAGTGGAACCCTGTTGACGTCACTCAATAATTTAAACTAACCCTCGTTTTGCAGCTGTCGGCTAGACATAAGACAGTGCAATATTTCTTCATTGAAACGTTTCTTTTTTATTGTGAAAGTACCCATTTTGTTAGCTAAAAATGTTCCAATGTACTACACATATCCACAGCTTTTATACACAATCAGAATAATCCAGAACGACTTTGCACTAATGTAGCCCAACAACAACGGAGGTTGCGACCTTTGTACCAGGAATTTTAAGGCTCTCTCGCATTCTGTTGCGAACACGCTTCGTAATGACGAGGTGCCGGGTTCAATCCGAACTGTGGGACTTGCGCCTTGTGCTGGTTTCGACAGTGGTATCGAGAAGCCGACCGTTCAGGATAATCAAAACACCCACTGCAATGTCCTGTAAACGATACGCAACTAACTAACTTGCATTCTTGTTTCTCAGCGAAACATTAAAGGAACTAGTACACTCTGAAGATGCGTTTAATATTAACGTTTGAAACTAATTATTTCTTTTTCTAGTTTGTTTAATTAAAGGATATTGAAATTCATAAGGTTCGTCGAAGGTTGTGAAAACGTTGGACATAGAACCGCTCATTCCTAAATTAGTTATTAAACAAAACTTTCTAGCTTACATAAGTTAGCTCTTGAGGGCTGGCTGGAATGGGGTTGTGGGGAGGGGGGAGGAGATGGAAGGACCGCAACAACACTAACAGAACTGGACCAGTTTTGCTGTGTACAGGACATAAATTGTTAGGTCCATATTGTCAACAACAAATCGAGGCTCTCTTGGATGTGTGGTTAACATCCTGCAGACCAGCATTTTCCCCCATGTATTTACTAGTATCCATGTTAGGCTAGTTTGCTGGTTTGTAAACCCATACTCATCAATCAAGACCTTCAAGCCAGCAAGTAAATATCTAGCCACTATACTGCAGCGGCTCACTGAAACATGAGTATAAAGAAGGTAAAGAAATACATTGGACAGCCAAAAAGAGCAACCAAGAGTTTTTGAAAGAGGCGGGAGCCCGAACAACTAAGCACAGACATCAGAAGGAGACAGACATCATTTTTCGGCCATATTAAGAAAAGAGGAAAAAATTGAACCTGCTGTGGCCACTGGAAAGATCTATGGAAGGAGGGAAAGAGGAAGACAACGAGAGAGAATTCTTGACAGTCTTGTTGCATGGCATGGAGGTTGAGAGCACACGAAATAATACATCTGCAGAAGATCGCAGATTGTGGAGAGGCATAATTACCCACCCTAGTCGGCAAGGCACCTGATGATGATGAAAGAAATGTACCAAATGATGCTTACATATGTCAAATAAAACAATAAAAAAAAAAAACAACTCAGTATGTGCCATGGCTTTCTACACATAGGACAAATAAAGATATCACAAATGCCATTAGAAGGATTCCTCCTGTTGTGTTTATTTGGGTTCTGTAGCAGTGGAGGGCATGCATGGAAATGTGTTTTCATAACACTTGTAGTCATGTAGAGCATATTTTACTGTTCATTTTATTTTAAATTTTATATGCCATTTTTGTTTAGGTGACTGCGTCCGCGTTAAGCGCTGGAGGTCCCGGGAGGTAAGGATTTTTTCACGTGGACTAGTAATTTTCCCCTGGTCTCCGGGTAGTAAGAGATCAGACGCCAGTGTGTATTGTTGCGTTGTAAAAAAAATTCTTGTCAGTTGGAAATCGAAAAAGAGTAGCCTAACGGTGTGCCAGGGCAAAATTTAGAGTTACAAAAAGTTTTTCAGGATCCTCGCCGGTGGTACCGAGTTCGTGCACTGAGCTGAGATTTTGCGGGCTTGAGAAGTAGAACGGAGCATTTAAGGGTTACTACCCTGTGCCATGATGTTGATCCGTCATCTGAACATAAACCTTATCCTACACATTTACAAATCAATGTATTTTTTTATGGAGTGGAGGAAATCACCGCAGCACGAATCACTGTCTGTTTCTCAGTCTCTATTGCTTACAGTTCAGATGGGTAAAGAAAGTAGTCTGCAATATGCAAAGACACCCATCCCCCCTTTTTTTTTCCCCCAACTGTTCCACTTACCGCCTCTTCCCTCCACAGGACGGATAGCCCTTGTAAATTTCACATCACTGCATGTCCAGATCAGCAAGCTACGACAGGGACGTATCTGGTGTAGAAAATAAAGTGCTGTAAATATAACACATTCTTATAAAGTTGAATGAGGTATCTCATTTTGTTCCTTTGCATTGATATCTGGGGTAATATCCTGTGTGTGTCCATTGTTCAAGGATATTTGAAAAAATGAAGTATTGCCTGATGACTGGACTGAACGAACAATAGTCCAAATCCCCCCCCCCACCCCCCCCCCCAAAAAAAAAAGGAGATTTAACAGACTGCAATAATTCTCAGTACCAAGCAAAATTGTTTGTAAAATCATCATAATGCTGCTTGAAAAAGGAGTAGATAAATGCCTACGAGTGGAACAAACAGGATTCAGAAAAGGCAGAGAAACAAGTGAGCACATCTTCACCCTACGTAAGATTTTAGAACAATGCAATGAATGGCAGAAAAGTATATATATAAATTTTGTGGACTGAGAAAGCTTTTGACAGCGTCCATAGAGACGGTCTCTGGAAAATTTTACGACATTATGGAATTCCAGAAAAGATAGTCAACATAATTGCTCTCTTCTATAAAGACTTTTCCTGCAGTATAAAAAATTACAATACATCTTTCCCAGTAAAGACAGGTGTAAGACAGGGATGTGTAATGTCATCTCTCCTCTTCAACCTTTTTATTGATTGGATACTTGAAAACACAGTAGACAAGACATTGAAAGGCATACTTGAGGACCTTGATTTTGCAGATGATATAGCACTTCTATCACATAAACATGAACATATACAAGAGAAAAGTAACAGACTACACAGCATAGCAGAAATGGTGGGACTGAGAATAAATACAAAGAAAACTAAGATCATGACAAACAGTCCAAACCAACAACCAGTGACCATAAGTAACCAATCACTTGAAAATGTAGAACATTTCACATATCTTGACAGTATGATGTCCCTACTGGGAGGGGCAGAGGAAGACATACAGTCACGCCTGAAAAAAGCTAGAGCTGCTTTTGGAAGGATGAGGCAAATCTGGAAATCCAACAGTTACTGCAGAGGAACAAAACTCCGACTCTACAAGAGCATCGTTTTGCCAGTTCTTCTTTATGGAGCAGATTGCTGGAGAATGACCTA
Source organism: Candidula unifasciata (assembly GCA_905116865.2). Taxonomy (NCBI): domain Eukaryota; kingdom Metazoa; phylum Mollusca; class Gastropoda; order Stylommatophora; family Geomitridae; genus Candidula; species Candidula unifasciata. The sequence continues at coordinate 62,273 of CAJHNH020002006.1, forward strand.
AAAGGATGCACACAAGCTGTCCACCTTCCACCACACATGTCTACGTAGAATTATCAAAATTATCTGGCCAGATTCAATCTCAAACACTAAACTACTTCAAGTCACAAACCAAGAAACTCTAGACAGTATGATAACCAAGAGAAGATGGGAATGGCTTGGCCACGTTATGAGAATGAATCCTGATATACCTGCCAAAACAGCTCTCACATGGACACCAGAGGGAAAGAGGGGCGCCCAAAAACAAAATGGAGACGAATGATGGAAAGTGACCTGAGTGCGGCATCTTTGGCATGGAAAACTGCACTGAAGATTGCACAGGACAGGAAAGCACGGAAAATCCTCTCTGAAGCCTCATGTGCCACTAGGCATAACGAGAACTGATGATGATCTTGTGTGTGTGGGGTGGTCGGGGGGGGGGGTAGTTTGGTGGTTCCCCCCCCCCCCTCCAAACTTGTAAGTAACCGTCCAGAGATGGAAGTGGAGTGGTCAGTTCAAGCTTATAATGGATGAGGCTGGGTAATCTGAAAGTTATACGCGAACGATTGCTGACCGACAATATAATTAAAATACAACATATAATGTTCTGTTCATGAATTTGGATTTGAGCGAGGATTCGACAATACTGAGCGCACAAAACCTTTGTGGATGTGTCGTATGTTTTATTGTGGCTATTCTTACACCATCATTCAGTAAAGAATTTCGCTTTTATAAACGTCGCGAATATTATGATGTATAAATGGCCGTACTCATTAAAAGAATGACAATGATCATAATCTGGCCATGAATGTCACCGTTGATGGGGAGCTGTCGTATAACAATTGATCAGTTTCGTGTTTTAATCGTTATGCTATGAGACAGAACGTGGCATGACACTTGAAAATCAATACACAAAGAAACAGAAATGGGAAATATGTGGGCATCTTGTCAGTATGCAGCCTCGTTATTTACTATCATATTGTCTTCGCCTTAAACATCTAATGCGAAAGAGAAAGGAAATCGCTCAAGAACAGGTAGTTTGGTAAAATCAAAGTCTTTCTACATTAATTGTGCAGTGTCCGTGGCTTAGGTGTTGCGAGTCTGACTTGTAATTCCAACGTACCGCGATCAAAACCCACTGCAGGCTGCGTACATTTTTATCATTGTATGGGTCGTTGCAGGTCGACCCAACCTAAAAATGGTACCATGATAGCTGTCCTGGGGAAGTAAAGAGCGCGCGCATAATGCTGACCACATTACCCCCTGAGTGCCGATCGTCTGTAAAAATATGGTTGCTCTTCCCATATACCCGATACGCCTCTAGGAGTGAAAAGGAATCGTTAATTTACTTTTTACTTTACTTTCACTAAAGTTGAATGACGAAAGCCACTGGACCACTAACAATTTCTTAATATGACGTCTGACAGGTAATTATGCAAACAATAACATAAAACACATATATAATAATGATATATGACAGGTAGCCGCGACCTCTTCACAGGGGCGGGGTGAAATATTCGAAGATGCACGAGTTTGTTTTGATCTCTTACGTACGAACAGTCATACTCTTACTTAGGTTAGGGCGCCGTGAAAAAAAAAGATTTAACTGAAAAATGGCACCGCGACTAACAAAAGTTTGGAAACACTGATGTATGAATTGGTGAAAAATCCAGTGCAAAATCATGCCATAAGTGTCTTTACAAAAAAAAAATGTCAGCCATTGGAAACTAGACATATCAGTAGCTTATATGGCTCATACGGCACAGTATATTTTACTGGATTAAGAGAATGGCGCTACAAGGAGTTACCAGGGGAACTGGCCGATCTTCAACACTCAAGGGAAAGGCAAGACGGATGTTCAGTGTCTGGTACCATCGGGAGTCAAACTCTTCGCATGTTGCTAAAGGAGACGGCGGCTTATCTGAGTATCCCGTGTGATATAATGTCGATTCCTAATTTAACACTGAACAACATTCAACGTTAAGCTAAAACTAAAACTTTAACATTATTTTCGAATATAAAAATATGGAGTTTCCATTTGACACGAATTTTTTTTTTTTTTTCGGTCTCACTTAATTTGACTTTTGATTCTATCCAGCGCAAATGGATAACAGGACACGATTGAATTATGTGGCTGTATTGTTTATCATACAAACTTCACATAGACAGTCGGTCCAAACATATGGGTATGGCATCATATAGCAATATTACCTTACATCATGAGAACAAACCTATAACAGCTCTGCTCGTGTGACAGCAACAGTAACAAAATAACAATGTCTGTCCATCCATCTAAACGTCCGTCCATTCGTCTGTCTGTCTATCTGTATTTATGCGTATATACATGTTTATTTGTTTGTCTGTCTGTCTGCATGCCTGTCTGTTTGTCTTTGAACGTATATAAATAATTATATGTCCTTCTGTCTGTCTGTCTGCCTGCCTGTCTGCCCTTACATGTAAATACATGTCTATCTGTCTGTCTGTCAGCCTGCCTGTCTGTTTGTCCTTATAGTTTTATAAATGTCTATCTGTATATTTCTCGTGCGTCAGTACTTTCGGGTATCTATCAACCCCCCCCCCCGCCCCCCGCCCCACCCCATCTCAGTTAGTGATTCAATTATTTTATCATAGACATCATTTATTTATTTTTTTCGCTGTCTTCAGTCAATTATAGACTTTATTTTCAAAAAGAGCCAAAACCCAAACGATCACTGTAAATGTTTGAAATGTTATAGTTATATAATAACATTAAAGAGTCATCAGGCAGAATAATAACATACAGAAGTCGATGTGTTTGTCGGTGTCTTCATTATTTGCAAATTTCTACATCATCATTACAAGAAAATCCACAATAAATAGAAAACGAAATATCTTGAGCTGATTATTTTTGCTTTAATGGTTTTCACTGTTCGATTTTTAATGCGAAACTGAGAAAACGGGAATTACTGACCTTTTGAACTATTTTAATCAGGCTGCCGGTCGAAACGTTATTTGTGTTGAATTGTGCATGTTTTTGTGCTTCCCCATTTCGTTAAGATTTTTAGTCATATTTCATTGCAATTCCTTATTTTAATAAAGGCATCATTCAATCTTTTCTAGACGACATTGTTTTACCCAGCACAGATCTTTGCATCATAGATTCTTAACGTTGCTGAGGAGTTTTGCTTCCGGTTTGGTTGCACTAGCTACCCTGATTATTTCGAGGCCAGATTATCACGTATTGCATCGGTTTCATCGCTTGAAACAATCCATGTACCAGTTGAACAAACACATAATGGCAACGTGTTTCGCCGCTGGATACCGCAAAGAAGTTGTTGTCTTTGTTAGTTATTTGTAATGATAAATTGTTCGATGTTTGTGCGACCCCTATACGTCATACATTTTAGCGCCCTAACTAACACAGACGAACTATACGTGAATACGACCACCCTTGAGACTTTTGCGCCGGAATATTCAAAAGTCAGGTCAAAGAGATCCAGAGCCTTAGATGTTTGATCTCTCGTGCAGTGGAGCGCACCAGCTGTTCTCATTTGAGAGCTTGGTCTAGCTATATGAGTATTTGTACCTATATGGTGAGAGGGGCACACTTAAGTCGAAATTCCCTGGATCTAGAAACCCATTCAGCAGTCAAGACCGACGTGAGTGACCAAAAAGGGACAAAAACCAAAGGTTAAAAGGATGTGGGGTATACAGTCGTAAAGGTGGAACTTCTGGTTAGTGGGTGGGTTTGCGCCAGGCGTATGAACTCAGTCAGGACATCCCCAGCCTTTTTCCTAGCAAGCAGCAATACTAGACTAACCGTTAACTTCTTACATTGAACGAACATTTTGTACTTTATAATTAAAAAAAAATCATCGCCGGAGCTTTAGTGCTTGCTCTGTGCTTGATACGATCTTTGGGTAGCAGCGGAGAGAGTGGGAAAAGGAAAAGACTAGAGAATGGAAAATGAAGAGGCATAAAAATAGGAAAGCGGGAGCCCGGAGAGTCAGGCGAAAGACAGCGCGTCTGGGATTAAAGCATATTAGAGAGGGTTACTGAAAATGTAATGCCAGGCAGAGAGGAACTGTACTGGAGAGGCTGATTTGTGACTTTGATGTTGCTATGCTTCAGAAATTGAACATTGATAGATTTTTAAATGATGCGGACAAAAACGATACATTGCACAATTTATTGCCAGGTATATTTAGCTGTATCTCGTCAGGTGTGTTACTACAGAGTTCTATCATCCATTATGTAGCAGGTCCTTTGCAGAACGTCGCTCTCATCACAGTCTGCCTGAAAGAAACTCGGCCTCTCGCCAGTTCTCAAACTCAATGATTCACTTATATCCTGTGCCCATCTTCGTGTCGGTCGGCCCTTGCCCCTCCTTCCTGGTACCATGCCTTCTGCTATAGTTTTTTTTTCCAATCCGTCGTGGCGCTTGACATGACCAAAATATTTCAGCTTCTGAAACAGGATGCTGTTTATTAGCCAATCTTCCTTGATGTTCAGATCTTTCAAGATGTCAGTATTTCTACTCTTCTTTGTCCAGATATTCTGAGAATATTTTTATAGAATTTCAGCTCAAAAGCCCCTATTCTTTCTTAAGGACTGAGAGATAGTCCACGACTCACGTCCGTATGTAGCCACAGGAAAAATGCATGCTCTAAAAATTCTAATTTTGATCTCCTTGCTGGAGCTCAACCATAGACTCTTATGGCTGTTCACTCATTGCACTGCCATGCCTATCCTCCTTTTAATTTATGTCAAACAGTCTATATTGCTGTTTATTATAGAACTTAGATATTTAATGTTTGTGACATCACAATTTATTCATCATTTATTTTTTTGGTGACAGCCAGTTTTTTTCTGTGGATATTATTTTCGCTTTCTTTAAATTCAAGAACAGATTTTGATCTTCGCTGTGCATTTGGACAGAAAATATTAAATTTTATTTTTCCTTTATGCTGTTCGAAAGGAGGACTGTGTCAACTGCGTAGCAAAGTTCCGGAATAGGGTTGCCGCCAATTTTGAGTGGATCATAACTGTCACAAGTCTGGTCATTTTTGACATTTATTATATTTGCTGCGTATATATTAAATAGGTATGCTGAGAGAATGCACACCTGCCTCACCCTCTTTTGCACATCGAACCAATCCCATGTTTCACCAGCAGCTCTGATGGCTGTTTGTTGTTCATGATAAAGATTTTCAATTAAATGCACTAAATGCGCTTGAAACCCCATACTTCTCATAATAGTCCACAGTTTGTTGTGTTGGAAACAATCAAATGCCTTGCTATTATCAATAAAACAAGCATGAAGATCTACGTTGTATTCTCTGCATTTTTCAAAAAAAAAGGCTCTCATATTAAAGTGTTCCGGTCCTTAGCCCAGACAAAGCTGCCAGGCTTTGTTTAATATTACATAACATTACGTAATACAGCCCGCTGGCCTACCCGGAAAAGTTCAAACATAGTGGCTGTAGGGTTTGATTGTAGAACTGTAGTATAATTATCTCCTAGCCAGACCTTTAGGAGCAGATAACCCAACTAATTATCCACCCAACCCTTGAGACTATCTTCCTTGAACTGCAGACCACCTAGTGTCATACAGGTTACACCATCGGCCCTTTCAACTGATAAGATAAAGGGAAATTAACCTGGTCAAGTAGGAAAGTCCAGACATGATCTCTTCCCTGGCCGTTTTTTCACACCTATAAGTTAGATTAGTTGTAAACTAGATTGGGCCACTTAAGAATGTTTGCTCACAGTGTTGGCCGTCAAGAATTGACTGACAAACACCTTGACAACTAATTTGATCTGCAAGGTACTTCTGGGGCGTGGCCGATAGGACAGGTTAGATACTAGAAAGGGGAGGAGTTAACTTTGCTAGTATACTGCTAACATCTTAAATTTACCTCATAGTGCTGCCAGCAAGCCACAAACTCAGATCAACTGCAGAAAGTAATTCTAGCTGGTTGAATCCTGTTTGGCAATTGCTGAAACGTTCATATGTATGATTGTATATTATTTTTAATCTTTTATTCATAGGTTAGGAGCTAGTTGAGTCTACTATTCCTTTCCTGGTGTATCTAATGTAACATTCTGCTTGAAATAGTTCTTTGTGAGTATTCAGTTATCTCAGTTAGGGAACTGCTAAACCATTCCTATTTCTTGTATGTTTGTATCACAATGTTTTTCAGTGTGTCTTCATGTGTATAAAATAAGATGTAAATAATGACATTTGCTATAATGAAATATAATTATATTATTTCAATTATCAATTAAAAACATGTGCCTGGACTGTGGGAAATCATGCCCACATGTGCAGCCATATGGTGGCGTTTTGATAGTTCACCATGTGCTCATGGTCACTGGAAAGACGATATTCCGGACATCATGCACATATAAAATGGTTTAAGTTTTCAGCACATAACCTGCTCCACGTGTTCATGTAAAAACAATGTCAGTCAGTTTCAAAGTCTGAGTAAAGACGGTCAGCAGACTTAGGAAGTCAACTATTATGACAGAACATGACAGGGAAGGCAGGATATGTTAGACGTCAGTGTGAGATTTAAAACCTTCAAGACTGAACTGGAGAGAATGTGGAAGATGAGGAAGAGAGATGTTATATGTGTGTGTGTGTCTGTATATATATATTGTAATAATATGTGCATGCTTAGTGTAAGTATAGATACTACACATATGTGTTTGTCTCACAGCTCCCGTCGGGGTGAAGACCAGTTTGATCTGATAAAACTAGATAGTCACGTGCACGAACCTGGGAACAGGCGGGAACAGGCGGAGATCAAGCTGGGAACAGGCGGAAAAGGAAGTGGAACCAGCTGGGAAGAAGCTGAAAGAGGTGGAAAAGATTGACAGTGCCTCACGGCTGTCAGAGTTTTTATCACAGTTACGTTCACATTTTGTTTGTAAACTTATCATCATCATCATCACACAACTCTAATCCCAGGTGCTCAGTTTTCTAGCTGAAGCATCTAATCACTATCATACCATCAGTCAGTCACTGTTTATGTAAATATTACAAACTGGTGAATTACATTTAAATGATTGTTAGTAAATAAAGCTGCATGTCAAGTTTTATACTACATCGATTGTAAAATTCCAAGTGTATTCAGTTATACCTGCTTAACTAAACTGTTAGATAAAATTACATTTGGTGGGAGCTCATTAATAATTTTATACCAAGAGAGAAGAAAGTCGGAGGGGTTACCTGTGTCTTGATATCTCATTGGGTTCATCTTGATATCTGTCTATCCCTTCTCCTACTCCTGTGGGTGCCAAGTGCAGCTGTTGCGCATTTATATGACGAGCCAAAAATGGCTATTTTCTTGGATATCCAGGACTTTGTCTGAAATCAACATAGCTTGGATAATAGTCTAGGTTCTCCGGTGGAGATGAAGTGTTGAGAGGAAAATTTCTACTCAGCACAAAAGCATCTATCCACTTCGGGACCCGCGACACTACTTACTCGTGGATGCAGGAAATATTCTTCATGTTCTGTTAGACATTCTTTAAAAGCCTTTTTTTTTATAGGCTATTTCAGATATACAATCTTTTCTTTGTGGTCTGGCAGATAAAGAGTCTCTTCTAGATGCTCTGTCAGACATAGAATCTGTTCAAGGTGTTCTGTCAGATGATTTTTTTTAACGTTATGTCACATCCAAAATATTTTGTTTACATACTGTCTCTGATATAATATCCTTAGAATTGTCTCTGTAAAACACTGATGCTTTTCTATACCCTCTGCCAAACATAGGATCTTTTCTATGTGCTCTGTAAGATATTAAAGATTTTTTTTTTTTTTTTGGTACGTTCTGCTAGATTAAAATATTTCTTTTTTATTTTCTCTGTCAAATATAATATCCTTGCGATATTATGTTTCAAATATTGACGATTTTCTAGCCACAAAATCAGACATGTACGCTTTTCCAGCCACTTTGTCAGATGTAACATATGTTCTGCATGCTTTGTCAATATAGGTCTGTCACTGAAGAGGGGGTCCTTTACTTACTTTGTAAAAAAAATGGACTCATTTCTACATGCTCTGTCAGTATAGACATTAAATGTGAAGATTTATACAGCAAGTCACCCGGCCTTGATGACATACCTGCTGAATAAAGCAGAAGATGCTGGAGTTACCTGGCTGCACAGTCTGTACAAAATGGGCCAAACAGGAAGCATCTTAAGTTTGGAGAGACTATATTGAACTAATCTTCAAAAATATGGCAGCAAAAGAGACTTCAGCACATACAGAGGAACATCTTTGCTAAGCCACACTGGGGAGATCTTGTGTAAATTTGTTGCAAAAACACTGCTCACTTATTGAACTTCATATTAGCGAATCACAAATAAGTTTCAGAACAAAACTTGTATCGTTGGTACCTTCACACAGCGACAGATAGCAGATAAAACTATAGAATATGATGATGCTCTATATCGTGTATCATAAATCAAGAACAAGCACTTGATCGAGTCAACCGTCAACTAATAGAAACAAAAAATTCGAAGGGACCATGGATTTAGCCAGCATCTTGTAAAGATATAGAAATGGATATGTTACAATACCAAATATGTAGTAAGGACAAATGCTGGAATTACTGAAAAGTTCTCTTTACAATCTGGAGTCCGTCAGGGATATGTTCTATCTTTAACTACAGCCACTTGTAACTTTCTACATAAACTTACCTACACCCACTATGCCTTTTGTACATAAAATTTCCGACAGCCGCCATGACTTTCTAAAATAACGTTTCTACAGCAACTGTGACTTTCGACAAAAAAACTTTCCTACAGCCACGATGCCTTTCTGCATACATTTTCTACAACCACTATGTCTTTCTACATAAACTTTCTACAGCCACAATGATTTCTACATCATCTTTTATTAAGCCACTGTGCTTTTCTAAACATATTTCTCTTCAACCACTATGCCTTTCTACAAAACTTTTATACAGCGACTATGCCTTTCTACAAAACTTTTCTGCAGCCACTATGACTTGCTACATACATTTTCTACAGCCACTATGCCTTTCTACACAATCTTTTCTACAGCCACTATGCCTTTCTACACAATCATTTCTACAGCCACTATGCCTTTCTACACAATCTTTTCTACAGCCACTATGCTTTTCTACACAATCTTTTTTACAGCCACTATGCCTTTCTACACAATCTTTTCTACAGCCACTATGCCTTTCTACACAAACTTTTCTACAGCCACTATGCCTTTCTACACAATCTTTTCTACAGCCACTATGCCTTTCTACATAATCTTTTCTACAGCCACTATGACTTGCTACCTAAACTTTTCTACTGCCACTGTGACTTTATTCATATCTTTTCACAAGACACTGTGACTTTCTGGACAAATTTTCACAAGCATAGTCACTTTCTATACAAATTTTCACAAGCATAGTCACTTTCTGGATCTTCACAAATACAGTCGTTGTGACTTTCTACATAAATTAAGTTACACCTACACGTCCTTTCACACAGACTAACGCAGCAAGTGGCGTCAATTATACCGATTTCGCAAACAGTAGATAATCATTTTATATTGTAACAACACTGATGCAGTGTATTTACATCTACAAGCAGTGACACACAACACAGGCATACATACTCTTGTCTGTTCAAGAGATAATTTTAAAGTAGATTACATCCACAAGTACTAATTTATCAATGTTCCTACACTATATATATACACTTCACACTTTATTAGGCAATTAACAGCACATCCTCAAAAGGAAATGGACGACATAATCGCTTTAGATAGTAAATAATTGGATTAGTTTTTTTTTTTTCAAAAAGTACCTCAGTTGTAATACAAATATGCCTGTCTAAAAGGGAAAAATGGAAAAAAATAGAAAGAAGGAAAGACAGACAAAAAGAAAGAAAGAAAGATAGAAAGAAAGAAAGAAATGATAAGAAAGAAAGAAAGAAAGAAAGAAAGAAAGAAAGATAGATAGATAGATAGATAGATAGATAGATAGATAGATAGATAGATAGATAGATAGATAGATAGATAGATAGATAGATAGATAGATAGATAGATAGATAGATAGATAGATAGATAGATAGATAGATAGATAGATAGATAGATAGATAGATAGATAGATAGATAGATAGATAGATAGATAGATAGATAGATAGATAGATAGATAGATAGATAGATAGATAGATAGATAGATAGATAGATAGATAGATAGATAGATAGATAGATAGATAGATAGATAGATAGATAGATAGATAGAAAGAAAGAAAGATAGAAAGAAAAAAAGAAAATTTCAAGCAAATCTTCAGAGGATTTAAACTGAGGATGTTTGAAAATACCTGACTTCTACGGGTTTATTCTCAAATTTAGTTCTCTAAAAAATTGAATACGTGTCTGAGATTTTGAAATTCATTTCTAGAAAACAACAAATTTATAATGAAATTAGTGTTAAACCTGCCTGATTAAACTGGCTGAGTGGTCTCGTTGGTGTCCCGATAATGATTGCTGTGTCACTCTGTCTCGACGATGCGGCGAAGGAGTTTCTCCTCACTTTGGCTCCACGAAATGATAGGAAAAGGGTTTTACAAATGCACTAAAATCTCTTATAGAAATTGTTTTGGCTGTCTTTCGGTTTTGAATCTGCAGCACAAAATAACACCTCTTCATTTCCTCTCTCTCCTCTCTAGTTTTGCAAGCATCTCTCCTTCACTTGATGTTTCTCCATGTCTACCCCTGGTTTGGACTGCATTTTCCAGTATCTAATTGTCTGTTTTTATCTGTCTGTATATTATTTGTCTTCATATGTTCGCCAATATGGTTTGCCTCTTTCCAACTCATTCTCTGCTTTTTAAAAATTAATGTGTTTGTATGTGTTTAGGTCTCTCTTTCTATATGTGTGTGTATGTATGTGTGTGTGTATGCATATATGTGTGTGTATATATATATATATGCACGTTTCAGTCTTTCTGTCTGCTATCTGTCTCTTAGTCTATGTCCTCCTCTGTATCTGACTCCTTAATACTTATGCAGACAGTGTGCATGCACCATGTTTTAACTCTTTCAGTAGCAATGATATCTGGTAATGATGAACTCACCGTGGTTGTCTTAGTCACTCCGAAGATAATATTGTGTTCTTACAGGCATTTGTCTCATACTAATGTTATTTTAACCCTTTGCAAGGAAATTATTAGTTTAACCACTTCTATTAAATGATGTTTCCGTTGAACTCCTACAGATCTGAATGGTTACTGTTTATAAGCTCAGTGGCTTAGGATATGAGTTGTCGGCGTCATAACTTCATAAGATATAGATAGTTAATATTTTAGTTTAAGTGCAACATTTATCTACTTCTCATGAGCCGCGATAACATTGAGGTAATGAATGTGTATTTCTGACACTAACAGATTGCGTGACATGGGAGTACCACATGGAGAAGTAATTCTATGACGTCTCCGAGGCCGAGATAGGTGACATTATAACCAACCTCTTATGAGAACAACTATTAGAAGTAACTTGGAGTGGCTGCTGCATCGGAGACAGAGCAGGCTTGGAAATTACCAATGCACAGTTAAATTGATTGTGATATTACTGTGCTAAGTGGTCTCGAGTGCTGGAGGTTCGGGGTTCAAGCCTCGGTAAAGGCTAGGACTTTTTCACGCGGATTTTTAGTAACTTCCTCTGGTCTCTGGGTAACAAGATCGGAAACCTGTGTGTATTCTTGCGCTCGTAATAAATCCATTGGCAGTTGGAAATAAAAAAGAGTAGCCTAATGGCACCGCCAAGGACAAATTTGGAGTAGAAATTACCCAAAATATTTTAGTATCCTCGCTGCTGCAACAGAGTTCATGCACTGCGCTGAGATTCTTCAAACTCAGGCTTGAGTTAGAAAAAAGGACGGAGCACTTACGGGTTAAACACGCGTGCCATGATGTTGATCCGTCAAATAAACATAAATGATTGTAATAGTATAAAATAACACACAACATGAGAGACAAACAAATAACCCCGGGGTTAAACTGGTTAAAAATTCTGGATTATTCAGAACGGCTACATTTCTGAAATACGAGACCTTTCTGCTTCCAGGCAACAATGTAGTTCAGTTATCTTGATTTGCGAATCATATAGATATATAAACTTCTTTTCCATTTGTATGTATTTTTAAGTATCTTGAAGGTTTGCTTCTTTTATCTTCTTTTTCTTCTTTTTCTTCTTCTTCTTCTTCTTCTTCTTCTTCTTCTTCTTCTTCTTCTTCTTCTTCTTCTTCTTCTTCTTCTTCTTCTTCTTCTTCTTCTTCTTCTTCTTCTTCTTCTTCTTCTTCTTCTTTTCTTTATCTTCTACTTCTGTTTTTTTTCTTTTTCTTCTTTTTCTTTTTCTTCTTCTTCTTGTTCTTTTTCTTCTTCTTTTTCTTTTCTTCTTCTTCTTCTTCTTCTTCTTCTTCTTCTTCTTCTTCTTCTTCTTCTTCTTCTTCTTCTTCTTCTTCTTATTTTTCTTCTTCTTTTGCTTCTTTTTCTTCTTCTTCTTCTTCTTCTTCTTCTTCTTCTTCTTCTTCTTCTTCTTCTTCTTCTTCTTCTTCTTCTTCTTCTTCTTCTTCTTCTTCTTCTTCTTCTTCTTCTTTTCTTTATCTTCTGCTTTTGTTTTTTTTTTCTTTTTCTTCTTCTTCTACTTCTTCTTCTTCTTTTTCTTCTTGTTCTTTTTCTTGTTCTTTTCTTTTTCTTCTTCTTCTTCTTCTTCTTCTTCTTCTTCTTCTTCTTCTTCTTCTTCTTCTTCTTCTTCTTCTTCTTCTTCTTCTTCTTCTTCTTCTTGTTCTTCTTCTTCGTCTTCTTCTTCTTCGTCTTCTTCTTCTTCTTCTTCTTCTTCTTCTTCTTCTTCTTCTTCTTCTTCTTCTTCTTCTTCTTCTTCTTCTTCTTCTTCTTCTTCTTCTTCTTCTTCTTCTTTTTTTTTTTTTTTACTACTACTTCTTCTTCTACTTCTTCTTTTTCTTCGTATTTTTTCTTCTTTTCTCTAAACCTGGTTTGGCTAGCGGCGTCAGGTCAGAAAGAGATCTTTGGAACTGGCTCCCTTTTTCGCATCGATTAAAACACTTTCAGTGTCTGATATTTCTGCGGTGAATATTCTGTGTGGTAAACCTCTGATTCTGTTACCATTTAAAAGATGTTCCTCAGAAATATGAGAGACAATGCATGCATTCATAATTATAGTTTCTCTTGTGTTTAGTTGTTGACACCATAAAACACTTATATCTTGGCAAAGTACACTAAGTAACCTATTGTTGTGGGTGAGATAAGCTTCCTTTTTTTCAAGCTTACCCTCAAAAGGGTGGCTGGCACCTTATTTTGTGGTAAACAGCTAAGATACGAGACATTAGCATTTCGGCCCAACGGATGAAATTTCTGCAATCTATTTTTAGTAACGTTTTATGACATGCTTCATCGAGGACAGTAAGTCTTTTTGTATTTTCTTCAAAATGGGGTAATAAAACTCACACTTTGATGTCAGTGTTGCTATTCACAATAATATCAGTGCAGTCTGCCAAGCAAACCCACACACAACATTTCGCAATAGGATCGCAACCCACATTTTGTAGCAGTGATTCAGCACCTCTCCCTCGCATTTTTCACCCCCCCCCCCCCCGGCTTTGCAATTTCAATAAGCAGTTGATTTTCTAGAAAGAGAGCAAAACTAATCTAAAGATATTAATACCTGGATGTTTTGGCCATTTGGTTGGAGAAAGACAACAAACACTGACCTAATCTGTGATTATGATGATCGTGTAAAGTCTTAAAACAGACAATCCAAGCTTTAATGCACGGTGAATGAGGAAGTGATGCCTTCGTTCAGTAAACCAGGTTATTATTTGCAGCCTGTTATGTAATTGTTTCGGTATTCGTGTTTTTGCATCCAGATGAAGCTTCTGGCTGCAGTATTCATGGCGTTGTCTGTGAAGGTCATTTATCGAGAAGCTGACTAAATCTACATCTTGTTTGGGTTGATGATTATTACCTCTATAGATGAGTAACAAGGGCTTATATTGGTGAACCTTGCTCCCTCTTTGTCGTTAAATTCCGTCACTGTGTCAGCGTTGTATTGATTAATCAAAGGACCCGGAAACAAGAACAGAGAAAGAAAAAAGGGCTAATCTTCATTAGGGCCAATTAGTAGAGGTACTTTGGAGTGGCTGCTGCTTCGGAGAACTGAGCACGCATGGGTATGTCCAATGTGCAGTGACATCAAGTGTGATAACACAACATAAAATAACATCTTGTGGGGAGTCGGCAGTCCGTAACCCAAGTTCAAGGTGTCTCCTTCGTGCCAAAGAACTGCATGGCTGTTGGGTGAACAGTCGTTAACGAAGCCAGGCAGGTCGTTGTGGGGGGACGCCTGCTGATGGATGTAATGTCCTAAGTCCCTTCCCTAGCTAATAATGAGGGTACTGCTGGAGTGACCGTTTATTAACCCTCATATAATGCTTCAGGTCAAAATGGACGCTAGGCACGGCCACCTTTTTTTCAAATTTTTCTGTCAGACGGTGGCTGTTGCATTTTTGCACCATTTGTAGACTGGAAGGATATAGTTTCGTCGCCCAGCTTCTGAGTTGAGTGCATGGCGTGACACTGTGTGCTACGTGTGTTTTTCGTTGGCACGGGAGCGGAGCAACTATGGGGTGACCCGATTGCTATGAAGATGAATCTAGGATTACCAGATTAAAAGATTATGAAAAAGTTGTCGAGAAAACAGATTGGTTAGACTGGAAAAACCCAGTCTATAAAACAAATATTTTAAAATAAGATCAGACGTGTCAGTGATGTTCAGAAATAAGATTGTGTCACGTTGACTTGGGTATTTTATTTTTCTTCCTAAATACAGTCAAGAGAAATATTAGAAGTAGGAACAAGTACGTGGCTGGATGACGCTTATTGCAACAAACTCCAGCCTACGATAATACAATATAAAAGGAATTCAGTTATTTGTTATTTAACAAAGTCTAGTACTTTCTGCCCAGTTTCACTTCCCACCGGGGTACTACCGATGTGGAACTAAAGGGTCCCAGTATAACGTTTGATACTTTGTTTTTAAAATGTATCATATTCTAAGCAACTGTAACGGTGTCGTTTCCTCATTTTGTTCCATCGTCTCATGTTCTAAGCAACAGCAAGGGTGTTGTTTGATCGCTTTGTTCCACTGCCTCATATTTTAAGCCACATAAACGGTGCTGATTTTTTTTTTTTTTTCATGTTGTCAGCAACAGAAACGGTGTCGTTTGATTTCTTTGTACCACTGTCTCATCCTCTATGCAACAGGAACGGTGTTGTTTGACCCCTATTTTTATCGCTATCGCATGTTCTGATCAACATTATCGGTGTCGTTTGGTCACTGTGTTCAAATGAGTCCTTTTACTGTAGTCTAAGCAGTAAAAACGGTGTGAGATTACGACCCTTCAAAATCTCATATTCTCAACCAAGTTCATCTCGTCAGTAGATTGTTTCAACGCCTGTATATGCACATCATTCGCAGACGGGTCTTTTAATGTGATTTCCATTAGACACAAATCCTGAGCTTGTGAGAATTTTTTTTTTAAATTCCCAGATTGAAAGCGCGGGTAACCTGAAATGCGGTCTAGTATTCTTCTGTCACGTCATAACTTTAAAATAAATTCGTTAGAATAGCATTGCACATAAAGGTTAAAGAATCTCTAAAGACATGGAACCAAATATGTATGCATTCGAAAACCAGTGCCTGGGTAAACTGATGACCATAATTGCGATGACTTCAGAAAAGTCGAAGAAATAAAAGACATATCCGTACAAAAGCTTGCTAACCTAGTCACAAAGATGCATGCTCAAATCGAATTTTTGTAGTTCTGTCTGCCCCACTCAATAATTTATTAAGTTGTTTTAGCAGAGGGTAGGGGTGTAAGATGATATTATGCTAGACTCATTAGGAGACGCGTACAGAGAATCGCCGAGCAGACACTAAAATCGGAAACGAAATGGACTGGCTAGAAGAGGAAACCCTAAGACTAACATTGCTGAGAGAAACCAAACAAGTGAGACCTTATTCAGTCCATAATATCGACAAGAACAAAATGGGGGGACAACACCGATAAAGCTATTCGACACAAAAAGGCATAACAGGAGGATGATGATTGTATTCAAGGTTAAAGTTTAGGTAAATCGAGAGTTCAATAGTACAGATGGCTAAAAGTAATCAACATGAAACAGTTATGGTTTACTGTCTTTGAATCCTATACATGATATAGAAAGGATTGCTCATGATAGAACAGGGGTGAAAGAGTCACATGCAAGCTTCATGTGATATATAAAGACACAACATCCTGATGGTAACGATGATGACAGTGAAAGGCTGAGGATTAAGTCAAAAGACACGTCGCTATAGGAAGCAAGATACAGCTATCACAATACAAGAAAGGCCAAGAAACTAATGTCAGTCGGACAGAAAATATACGAGTCTCATTTGATGAGTAACCCCAGCCTGACAAATCGTCTGTACCAGCAGTAACGGAGAACAATGCCAGATGTTATACCAAATAAAGTTTAGACACACACACACACACACACACACACACACACACACACACAATGATGAACTGAGAATTTCAGAATATATATATATATATATATCGATGCAACAATAGCACGTCGGGCCCAGACAGCAGACACATTTATATGCTCAGTGAAAGTACACAGTGAACGGAAGCTAACTGATTTCACCGTGACAGAAAACGTATCTTCGGCGCCTCCTGGATGCAAACCTGTCAGTGATCGATGTCTCACTATCAGACTTCAGAGCCACAAGAGCATCACAATTAGGCTAGTTTCTTGACTAAATTGTGCATTTTAAATTATTTCTTGAGGAATGTCACAGTAATTTACAACAAATGGCATCAGCGGTGACCGGATCGCCCGTTGGCTCGCCAGCAGACGACTTCGTCGCCGGTCGGAACAGTATTTGCGTCTTTCTCCATTGGTCGCATCATCACTTCAAATGTCTTTTCAGGGCTCTTGGTGGCCTGCAGTGCTAAGCTATTGTATATGGTGCACATAACCTAGTCACAATTATAACCTGAAGCTCCTTCTTCGGGGATGCTGGTTAAACGTGACGATTTTTCCCCCTAGCAAAACACCGACCCTAGCAGCTAAAATAATTAGGAGAGGAATAACTATAAAGAAGACTTGAGAATCCTGCGAGGATTTCCACACAGCTCAACCTGCGGTCCTCACTGGGTGAAACAGAAGGAAATACATTGACGTCACTAAAGTTGGAGAAAAATCACGAATACAACCACCGAAGAGACAGTCCCAAAAGCATGCTGGGACAGAGGATGTGAACAACTGACTGCAGGTTCAGGGTAAATGGCGCATCATTTACCATTCACCATAGGTGTCAGATGTCAGCATAAACAGTTTCCTATAATTTGTTAGCGTCTGTTGCTTATGCGTTGCGAAAAAGCTTAGTAATACCGGGGTGCCGGGTTCGATCCCAGCTGCAGGCCTTGCGCCTTAGGTTGGTTTAGACAATGGTATGGAGAAGCCGACCGTCCAGAAGCAATGGCAAACTAGTGAACGCATATTTGCCTACAAAAACCACAACAGCTAAAAAATGTTGGGGTTGGTCCTGCAATGTCAGGTAAAGAATACGGGAAAAAAAATCATAAATTATGAGTACGTAAGCTATAATACTATTTATTTAATATGTAATCTCAACCAATCAGGTGCCGTCTCCACAAAGAAGGGGGAGCTGCAAAATATCTCCATATCTCTCTTTATTGTATTGATAATTCAATCTCTCATACTTATGTTTCTTCATCTCGTGTGGTTGTCCTCCTGCTGGTATCGTGGTCTACCACTTGCTCTCTTGCCTTTTCTCTCCATTATTGTTTTTTTAAGAGTGTTATGCCTTTAATGTCACCTCAAATCTTTCGTTTCATTTTTTTTTCTTCAAGTAATTTTTTTTTTTCATTTCTTATCCCTCGAGAACCTCTGTTACAGATCTGTTATATATCTATGAAATGCAGTCTATTCCTCTGTTTGTGTGTACATGTCCCAGTTTCTGCGCCGTACAGCCGGGTTGAGTATACATACGATTTGAAGACTCTCCTTTTAAATGTATTGTTTATCACTCTAGCTTTTATGAACGCTCCCATCTTATTGAAGATGTTTTAGCCTTTCCTATTTAAACTCAGCAAAATCATATTCAGAATATTTATAACGACGTAGAAGAGAATCAGCTTGCACATGACTATTATGAGGGTGAAAGAAGAAAAAAATAGCTTGTAAATTATGAAAAGGCTGCTAGAAAAAACACAACTCAAATCAAAATTTTTTTACATTCGGAAAACGAATATCTTGCGAATGATAAAAAGAGGTAGGGGGAAATGTGTTTTGAAAAGGAAGGTGGTTGAAATTGGGGTTGTGTTGCAAAAATTATGAAAAAGCTTGAATGGAAGGGAAGGGAGGGGGTGGGGTGTAATTATGCTTCTCAGTTAGTGCAGTCAGGTTTTTGACCGTCAGTATCATTACGATTCTGTAGAGATGCAGCTAGAACAGAGAGAATGTGTATTTTTCAGAAACTACAGCAACAGCATCCACTGTGTTTTACATCAACAATTCAAATAACTTGAGAGACACACTTGTATATGTCTAGCAGACATATGTCTGAAATTTAATTTCGCAATATGTCTACAAGAAAGTGAATTCTCTGCATTTTAAGTAGATGAATGAGAAAAATACAGCTGTCTATCCGCCTGTTGTTGTGGCTAACAGACCCTTTAAACGCAAATACCAAAAGCATCAGACACAGTATAAACTAAATCAATTTTTTTGTCTAGTAGTTATGTGTTGAAATTTAATAATTTGTACTTTTTAGTCAAATTACCCCAATATACGTGAGTAAACTATTATTTCACAAAGAGGCACGAAGAAAGGTTAACAGTAAATAGACAATAAATTTTGGATTTTCAGTTAAATGCACATGAGTATTATTGTCCTTGATATTCAGAGATACCACTCATGCATTATAAAAGTAAATAGTTTGTGCTGTAAACTGATAATTCTTTTCACTCGAAACGAAAATAAATGATGGCTGGTACGAAAGTTTTTGTCAGTGCTTCTGCGAAAGATGTACTCATAAATAATCACAGTTTATATCGAGACAAGGGCCACGCAGTGCTTACAGAACTGAGATAGTTGGACAGATTTTTACAGGCTTGCTTTTTTCAAGGACTATGCGGAAATGAACGGTACAATTTAAATGACTATCTTGTTTTTTACTTCCTCTTTTACTGCTTTGGGTATCGACAGAGATACAGGGTTCTGGCTCTGGCTCTTCTGGCCGCGTGGACCACACCACATTGTGCTGTTGTATAGTTTCTATGAAGTTATCTTTCCATGTTTTCTTGGTGTATCTCGTGATCTTGGTCTTGTGGTGTATGCCTTGTCTTGTATGGCGTCACAAGGCATTCTCTATAGGTGGGGAAAACCATTTGATTTGCTGTCTTTTTATGTAATTTACGATTGGTTCTGTGCCGTCATTTTCTCTTCTGTTCTCATTCCTCATTTTATCTCTTCTGGTAACACCTTACCAGACATCTCACTTCCGTGGTTGCTAATTTTCTTGCCTGATTTATTGTGAGTGATCATGACTGGACTGGTAGCATACGGTTGGAATAAATATGTTTTGTATAAGATCTTTTTTTGTGCTGACTGGGATTATCTTGTGCTGTAATCAGATGGTAAATTCTGTATCTAATTTACCACTGTCAGTGACTGAGGCTCCTAGATATTTAAACTTAGATGCATGTTTACTGATTTTGCACTCTACTGCTAAATTTAGGTTCGGCCTCTTTCTTCCTATTTTTCTTCTCATACTATTCGTTTTACATCTTTTATTTACGGCTCTGAGATGCCGCAATGTTATGGCTGTATTTGCTGACAAGACTCGGATTCCTCACTGCAACAATTAATATGTTTTAAATAGGATACTGAGATAAGTCTAAAAAGGAATGGTGCATGCAGTGTGGCTTGTTTCGCCATAAAGATTGAAAGTGGTAAGAGTGTGGGTGTTTTCACCAGGCGGGACGGGGGGGGGGGGGTACCAGGCAGACGGGTGTACCAGGCAGGCGGGTGTACCGGCAGGCGGGTGTACCAGGCAGGAGGGTGTACCAGGCAGGCCAGTGTACCAGGCAGGCGGGTGTACCAGGCAGGCAGGTAGGTGTACCAGGCAGGCAACGTCAGGCAGGAAGGCAGGCAGGTCAGGCAGACAGGTTTATTTGACATGAACAGGCGGAGAAATTAACTGATTGGGCATTACTAGGAGGCGAAACGCCAAATATAAATGCCTTTGTGCATATTATATGAAAACACATAACCAGCGTGAAGAAGCGAACATCTTAACATGATTCAGAAAGCTCGATTTAAATGGACATGACCAGAGGATCTAGCAAACTCTCAGTGCTGATAAAAATGGCAAGGCGAACATATAATGAGACTGCATTCTGATACTGGATCTTGTGACGTTATACGCAAGTCTGTCTCGTGTACATTCACCGTTGCAGTAAAACCCCACCCACTCCATTTACCTACACTGCAGACCCATCTATGAATATACCAATAATCAGCCCCTGCAGCGATTCCTCTGTTTCACCACATATCCATTCCCGGCACCTTCGTTTGCAAGTCGGTTTTGTTCGATGGCACTGTAACCTAATCCTCCCTACGTTCAGTCTTGTCAGTAACACAAACAGCTCTGATCGTGACTTCTGCCAGCGCCATTCATGAGCTAGTTATTTCTAGTCGATAGTTAGTTAGTTAGTTAGTTAGTTAGTTAGTTAGTTAGTTAGTTAGTTAGTTAGTTAGTTAGTTAGTTAGTTAGTTAGTTAGTTAGTTAGTTAGTTAGTTAGTTAGTTAGTTAGTTAGTTAGTTAGTTAGTTAGTTAGTTAGTTAGTTAGTTAGTTAGTTAGTTAGTTAGTTAGTTAGTTAGTTAGTTAGTTAGTTAGTTAGTCATCAGTTAGTAGTTAATTTTCTTCTTCTTCTTCTCCTTCTTCTGCGTTCGACATCAGTCATGCTACACGTTGAGTCCCGTCTGGGTCAAAAATAGGATTGTGCGTTTAATGTCGCCACCGGTCCCCCATAGCTTCTCTCGCAATGTGGATCCCCTGGGCCAGATCCACAGTCTTTGCTGGGAGAGGTAAGGGCAGTACTGCAGTATGTGCTCAGGGGTCTGTCTTTCTGCTCCACAATCACAGGCAGCAGATTCTTTTATGCCTATCCTGTGCAAGTGTGCTCGGAGACCACAGTGTCCAGTCCGAAGTCTAAAAATTGATGTTTGTTCTTTTCTGTTGAGTTTGTTTATGCTGTCACTCTCTGGTCTGTAATCTCCATTCTGCTTTCTCCACTCCCGCTTGAAAAACTGCTTTAGTGCAGTTTTGGTTTCCTTGTAGCTGTGTGGTGGATGAGGTTGTGGAAGATTACTCGCAGCTTTTGCCAACTCATCTGCTCTCTCATTTCCTTGAAAACCACAGTGGGCTGGTATCCACTGCAAGACCAGTTCTGCTTCCTTGGAGAGTAAGCCAATGTTGGTCCTTAAATCCTCAATTAGTTTGTCTTGTTTTTTGCTTGATAGTGCTTGGAGAACAGACAATGAGTCACTAAGTATACCAATTTTGTGCCCTCTGTGTTCTTGAGTGATGAGATGTTGGACTGCAAAAAGGAGGGCAGTTGCCTCAGCTCTGAAGTTAGTGCAGATGTCACCTGCTGGTAGAGAGAGAGTTTCTGCTCTACTGCTAGGGGCTTTAATGTATATTCCACAACCAAGTGGTGTTTGGATACTTCTCATCAAGCATAGCAAGAGCCATGGTTCTCTGTTGTGTCTCCGTCTGGGCATCTTTTGAAGTGATCCCTGGTACCTTTAGAACTACATTTGCCTTCTCTGGCTTGCTTGTCCATGGTTCTGGCCTAAGTTTTTCGCACAGAGCTACATCTCTTTCAAGCAGATCTTGATGCTGTCTGTACAGTTCTCTAGCAATGTGGTTGGGGCTCTGACGCTTCAGTCTGTTTTTTGTTCTCTCTTGAAATTTAAAATGCAGTGGGTGACTTTGAAGTCTTTTTAATTTCTCATACTGTAAAAGAGTTTTGTATTGTCTTCTGAGTTCGAGTGGTTCAGTATCTGCTATCCTCTCTATCTCTCTGATGGGGGTGGATTTCATGGCTCCGAGAACAATCCTTAATCCCATATTCTGAACCTTGTCCAGTTTTCCCATTGTTGTCTTGGCTGCTGCAGACCATGCAGTGGAGGCATATTCCATGACTGGCCTGACTGCTCCAGTATATACTTGTTTTAGGATTCTGGAGTTAGCTCCCCATGTGGTACCCGCTAATTTTTTCATCACTGCAAGCTTCTTGAATGCTTTCCTTTCTACTGCTTCTACGTGTGACTTCCAAGTTAGTCGCGAATCAAGTGTAATCAAGTAGTTAACTGAGTTATCATTAGCACTCCGGACATGTCCATAGGTGCTCAAATACTCCCCTTAGTATGAACCTCAGTGGCCAGTCATCAGTCCCTTGTTATCATCTAAGACTTCATGTAGAATGTGTTTCCTCTCTGTTGAGACTTTAAGTTACATTTTCGCCTTTAACATCTTGTATCTCTCATATAGAGATTGCAATACAATTCTGTGCCGCATGCACACGATTGGTATTCCTGACTCTTTAATTGCCTGTTAGATAACGTGACCAGGCACAAACCATACTCTATCACCGAAATAGTCAGTTGCCGGTAGAGTGTGCAGAGCGTTTTCTGTTCCATATCAGCTTCAACACATTTGATTTTTTTCTACACCTTTGAGCAAAACTTTTTAACCTGGTACTTTATAGATATGCCTCTGTCAAATCTTATACTAAAGTTATTTTAGCGAAGTCTTTTTCTTCGGATTACTAACAATCTTCGTGATAGTCGAAACCTCGGCTCAATTAGTTATATTATTTAATGAAAGCCAAAGTATCGCTACCTTATATGGGTTGATGATAGCGCCTGTTTTCTTATACCATTCCTCTACCTTGTTCACCGTGGTATGCAGCTCTCTAGATTTTTCTAATATATTTTTCTAAAACATCGTCAGCAAAAGACACAAATCTCCTAATATCCACTGCCTCGACTGCACTATCCTGCGTGTGTACACACTGGAAAGCACAGGGGTAATGGCGGACCCCTGTGGGAGGCCAGATATGATACTACAGGATTCAGAGTTCCCAAAACTAGACAAAAAGAAGTCTGACGTTCATACAGGACCACTGCAGTCCAACTGACGATCCAGGGACAGACCTCCATATCCATAAATGTGTACAATAAAATGCCGTATCCAATATTGTTATATCCATCTTCTAGATCCAGTGTCGCGGTCACTGTTTCAAGTTTGTTCTCAAAGCCCTCATTTACATCATACGCCAGGATCGTGTCATCTGCCCAGCTTTCTTTTGATGATCGGTAACTCCCTAACCCTCTCGGTAACACTAGCAATTTTTTTTTATTCCTATAATTTACTCACCACTATCTTTTCAAGATTTTGTTCAAACATGTTTTGCAACGTAATGATTCTAGAGAATTATGCACCTGAATGTGACCAGAGGGTCTGGTCGGCTCACTTCAGTCAGAGGATAGGCAAGATGGACATATAACCAGATCACGACGCGTGCCATTAGTACTGGAACTTTTCGCTGGCTGCTGAAGATGAGGACGGAGCGCATTTGGGAATGACTCGAGTGATAGGGTGTCAATTCTTGACTTAGCTCAACACTTGCTGAGACAATTGTAATGAAATTATCCGCATTGTTTTTAAAATACATCGCACTCATTGCTTGAACACCTTCAGTGCACTACACTAAACATAAACTTGTGAGTGACATTATTGAGAAAATTTTAATTGTTTCGCGAGAAAAAGCAAATGCCAAAGTTGATGTTAAAATGTATTTGAGCTGCAAAGGAGAAAAACATATCGCTTTATCTCAGTATGTGGCTAATTACTTACTGTTCAGTAGTGAACTACTCTAAAAATGACTGAAGGTGTAAAAAATGCAAGTTAGTCATTAATGGTATAAATCTGATTCTAGAGCTAAAATTTTCAGATGGCAGGGCAGTTCTTTCAAACTGTGCCGATGCATTAGATTAAAATAGTAAACTTTAACATACGACAGCAGAAAAGATTTATGGAAACAGAAATAGGGAAGGCAGCGAGGACGGGGAAAATAAAAGATTCGAAATAATACATGTCGAATATCTCAATTTCGAAGATGCATGATGCCCACGCCAGTTGACACAGTACTTCATGATGGTGACGGAACCTTACTTTATTTAATAATAAACAATAGCTACTTTAAAATTAACTAGACCTTACAGCAGTGGTTTTCAACCTACCTAATGCCGCGACCATTTAATACAGTTCCTCATTTTGTGGAGACCCTCAAACATAACGTTTTGTTTTGTTGCTACTTCATAACTTTGGTGAATATGTTTCCGAGGTTATTTATACGATGGTCTCCGAATTTACACACCACCGGGTTGTAGGTCATCTCCATTGATAGTTAGTTGGATAGTCTACCGTGGTCGAGGTGTCGCAGTCTCTTGTCTGGCATTTACGTTTTTATTTCCGAGAAAGAGAAGGCCCGTGAGATAGGTTTTGTCACACACTGGGAAAGTTGTGTGTTAGACCCAGTATCTAAATGTTTTAGAAGTAGTAAAAGCTCTGGCGTGGTGAAATATAAAACACGCAGTATAAGCGCGAGTGCGGAATATCCCTGTGACCTTGTGTGAAAGTCGGATCGCTCGAGGCCGATCTATCAGGAGTGAGGGGGTCAGTAGGTCTTCCAATCAGAAGCGAGCTAGTGTGTCGCGGTGTGTAAATGGGGAGACGAGCGTACACTTTACCGTTTCTGATGATCTTTGATGACCCTCTGCAAAAAGGTTCGTTTCAACCGCAAAAGAGTCGCGATCCACAGGTTCATCATACCGTGGGTTTTTTAATACTTCGATAAGCAGATAGACAGACAATAATACAGCTTCTATTACGATAATTCAACTGTTATTTTCTATACTGATCGTTCACACTTAATTTCAGCAAATAAATGCACACGATTGCTTTGAGGGTAACTGGACAACAATAAACAGACACAATAAAAGCATGAAAATAGTCTGAATGAAGTGAAATAGGAAGGCGGACAGAAGGGGTTAAATGAAGAAGGCATACATTTCAGAACAGTATCTAGGCAAGCCAATCCACCACTGGTTGGCATGACAGAAAACAGTGATTAGAAAGCTGGCCCGACAAGTGATACAGATAAAACCAGGTGCACTGTGACCAGTTGAATAGATACGTTTATCAAAACGTGACCACCAGAGACAGATGACAGGGGGTGATTGAGAACCCACGCGAGAAAGAGAGGGGAAGCGGGGCTAAAGGTAAAGGGTAGAGGAGCGAGGAGATGTCAGTCAGTACCTAGCGGTTTGAAAGAGCAGGGAAGGACAGTCAGGAGCCAGCCGCTGAGGAGAGGAGTTGAGAAAACAGTCGTGAGAAGATATGTTAAACTTGGAGTTTAGCTAGAACAGTGATTAAGGAACTCATTGAGAGACATACGAACAGATACAGTAATAAGATAATGAAGTGTTCCTATACTAATAGTTATTGAAATGATTCATTCTATTTGACTTGACAATATTGTTAATAAACAAACTCCTGTGTAATTGTTATATCACTGGCCTTCAAGAGAACTACGAACTGTATCCACACACCTTGGCCGCATTAGGCACATCCATACTTGGGGGATGTGAAGACATAACTGTGTCACATGTATTATACTACAACCCAAAGACGTATGTGCTCAGACACAAAACTAAATTCAATCGTTCAAAGGGGATAAACTTTGTAGAGGTTTATTAGCAAAGTGGAGGTCTGCAATAACATGAGGCGTGTAGCGACCAACAGGAAACTAGAATTCAATTACAAAATTTTGGTCAGACAGAAGGCTGGCAAACAGACCGTACAATAAAAGTTTCTTTCCTTTCGATTTTAGATATTGGGCATCCTCTTGACTATGTTCACATTGTTTCTAGTCGTTTTGATAATATATATATATATATATATATATATATATATATATATATATATATATATATATATATATATATATATATATATATATATATGTGTGTGTGTGTGTGTGTTCGTGAGTCTGTATGTGTGTGTCCATGTGTGTAAACACCTATTCTCTATAGATGTGATCATCTTTTTCCTTCAGTAAAACCGCACACATTCACAACGCATATGGCGAGTATGTATTTGTCTTCACCTAACTGCCAGTTACATCTGTACACCTTCTGTGTGGTTACCTGGAGTTTTCCTTTGTGATGTACGTGATGTTTTGTTGTATGTGTGTGTGCGCGCGCGCGCGGCGCGTGTGTGTGTTCTTTGTAAACGGTTTCTCTATTTTTTTTAAATCACGCCTGCGCCTTTCTATCAGTGTGAGCTGTCTGTTGTCCGATTGTATGTCCTGTATGTATATACTTGTTGTGCCTTTTTATGTAGATATGTGTTGGGTCGGTGTGTTTGCATTATATTTATGATTGTGTGTATGTCTGTTTTTGCTGTGTGTGTGTGTCTTCAATGTATGCGCCTATGTGTCTGTAAGGATATTGAGTGTGTATGTGTGCCTGCAATCTGTGAGCATGTCTGCATATAAATTTGAATGTATGCATTTGTCATCCATGCCTTTGTATTTGTAATTTCTAATCGTTCTATGAATTTCTATATATGAACATAATATGCTTGAAACATAAAATACAATTGCCGTATGAATGATGAATGGATTAAAGGTCCGAATGTAGGGCGGGCCTGTGTACTGAGTTTCTTACTCTGAAAATAAAGATCTTCGTTCGTTCGTTTCATCTCAGTAAACTCTACGTGCACTCTTACCCCTATGCCGGCACTCTTAGGGACGACATTAAAACATACTGGCTTTAAAAACATTATGTTTATATTAGATCGCAGTTGTGGACAACAGAAAGTCATGGCGTTACCTCGAGCGATTACTAATCATAGCAGACATATCTCCATAAACTGAACGTAAAAAACACGCTAACTCATGGAAAGGTGAACGCTAACACATGGGGAAAGTAAACAGTAACACATGGATAAAGTAAAAGCTAACACACGGGGAAAGATAATGCTAACACACATAGAAAGTTTAAAAAAAGCTTACATGGGGAAAGCAAAAGCTATGGCATGCGAAAATAAAAGCTAACACATGGGGAAAGTTGAAGCTAACACACGGGGAGAGTTAAGGCTACACAGGGGAAATTAAAAGCAAACAAACAAGAAGGTTAAAGCTAACACATGGAAAAAGCAAAAGCTAAAACATGGGGAAAATAAAAGCTTAGACATAGGGAAAGTAAAAGCTAACACACGGGGAAAGTAAAAGCTAAAACATGGGGAAGTAAAAGCTAACACATGAGGAAAGTTAAAGCTGACACATGGGGAAAGTAAAAGCTAAAACATGTGAAAGTAAAAGATAACACGGAAAGTTAAAGCTATCACATGGGAAAGTAAAAGCTAATACATGTAAAAGTTAAAGCTAAAATATGTGAAGATAAAAGCTAACACATAGGAAAAGTAAAAAGTTAATACATGGAGAAAGGAAAAGTAAAAGATGTGAAACTAAAGACTAACATATGGAAAAGTAAAAGCTAATACATGTGAAAGAAAAAGCTAACACATGTGAAAGTAAAAGCTAAAACATGTGAAAGAAAAAGCTAAAACATATAAAAGTAAAAGCTAAAACATATGAAAGTAGAAGCTAAAACATATGAAAGTAAAAGCTAAATCATGTGAAAGTAAAAGTTAACACTTGAGAAAGGAAAAGCTAGCACATGGTATTTACATCAGAATGCTTGGCAGGCAAGCTAAGTTTGTTAAACTAACTGTACGGCGACTGGGGGTGACAAACTTCTTGTGGTCCGAGTTTACGCTCGGGGTTAGGCGGAAAAGCCACACATGTCCCAGTTTTACGGTATCTATCATGGAATCAGGGCCGAAATTTTACGATATCGATAGTACCTAGCAAAAAGGTGTACAACTTGTTTTCTGAATAAAAAAAAAAAATTACAACAGAAGTCGCTATTGTGCAGCTATGTCAGGAGTACATATGCTTGGACCCAACCATTTAATGAGGCTACAGCAGTCGAGCGTTTCACTATGTCCAGCGTTGGTCTACTGATCAGTGAAGTAAGTTCTCATATATCGGTCTGCGTAGATCAACGAAGGTGACCATCATCCTACGGCTCCACATCCACATCCATCTGCAGTAAGGCTGCATCTGTGATACCCTTGAACAATTTAGGTTCAATAAATTGTATCATAAGCTACCATTCATATTTTTATTTATTGAAGGATGACGTTCTTGGCATTCACAAACTTCTGCTTTTAATTCATGCATCTGCGAGCTGTCATCTGAACTGTTCTCAGGAGTTGCAACGTGGACAACAAATGAACCCAGTCAGTTGTTATCCACAGAAACCTTTCCATTGTATTCCACTGGAAGGTGAAAATTTTTACTGTTTCCAAGTCGAATAACTCAAACCTTACTGAATCTGCCTTACTGAACATTGTATGTTTATGAAGATGACATGCGAACATAATCATCTCATTCTGTCACTAAGCCCTACAAAGATGAGTGGTCACCAACCGGAGTTTTGAGACTCTCCATACATGATATATATTACCCCTGTCCGAATAACATCCGGTAATACGTGCAGCAGGAGAAACCAACCCTGAGCGTTATGAACTCAGGTGGGCCCACTCTCTAAAAATGTCTAGGAGCTCGGGGGCCGAAACATATGTCGACGAGAGATTACTTCTACTAATGACTGGTAGACTCCTGCTGTACATGCTCCACTGTGGAGTTTCTTCTTATTTTACTGGCTAGCCCACGAGACAACCAGGAAAGGCCGGTGACTATCGGGAAAGACCTTTTGACACCTATAGAAAGACTGGCTCCCGGTATCGCTGAGGGGGGGGGGAAGGGGGGGGGGGATAAACTGACATCTGGAGACAGATGTTGACTGTGGACCAGGTTGATCACCCCTAACACAGTATAATACCTCTGATTGCGAAAACCAATAAAGAAATATGCCCCCAGGGTCTATCGAAAGAGAGGGAGAATGATGGGCCCAATCAGTTAGAAACTAATGGTGACGACCTTGCTAGCCCCCGGACTCTGATTCTTTCCCAACGGCCGGGTTGGCTCTGTACATGTGGAAAGAGCTTCACGGGGTTGCATGGTCTGAGAACTCATGCCGGAAGGATAAAATGCGAGGGTGCTCCACGCAGTAAACGTCGTCGCAAAAACTACTACTCCTGTGGTAGTTTCTGAGTCATTAGGGAAATACGGGCAGGGTTTACCCCACTCGCCCGGAGAGGCCCATGAAGGCCCATGAAGAAGTGCGTTCAAAGATCAGGTTTCCATCTGCGAGCGACAAGGTGGTGTGTTGTAAGCTGGAAGGTACACTATGTGAGAAACTAAATCATGATTTAAAGAAGAAATCGCTAGGTTATAAACTTACAAGGTTTGGTGATGTAATATAGGAGCACTGTTCCCACGAGTTTGAGACAGTCGAAAAGGCGCCGCTGGGCGTCAAGCAGAATACAAACAGGAGACAGAGGGACATTCTAAAGTGCCTGGCAGACAAGAACGCACCCAGAAAACGGTTCAAAGCCGCTAAAGGCAGCGAACGGGAGGGGCTGCAAGAAGTCTGGTTGCATCTAAGAAACAGACACAGCGCCCTCTGTCGCGCTGAGCGAGAGAAATTCTTTGGGGACCCGTTCCAGTTTGCCCCAGATCTATTCGAGCAACCGAAGTCTGGGACTCTGGTTGTGAGTAAAGAGGAGCTCGAGTTACATTTACGCAAAATGTACTCTGACAAGAAGAGGAATGAGCCTCTCGATAAAAATCCAGAGATCCATAGCGGCCTTAAGCAGCCTGAGTTGCCAAAGGTATCATTTAAAGTGATACCTCCCTCTTGGTCTGAGGTCGAGCAAGTAGTGAAAAGAGCTAGCGGCAAGTCTATTCAGAGAGCCAAGCATGAGAGAACAGAGCTGCACGTAATATGGCTGGACCTCGCCAACACTTATGGGGAGTTCCCCATAAGCTACAGTGGCAGGCCCTTCGCATGTTCCACGTACCGACACAGATCAACGAAATGATCGAGCAATATTTCTCTAAGTTCGATTTGCGTTTCTCTACCTCGACGTTTACTACGAGATGGACTGAGCTTCAAGTTGGGTTAGCCATGGGGTGTACGATCTCACCAATGCTGTTTGTTATGGCCATGCAGGTCATGTTAGATGGGGCGGCCGGCTACGGACATGGCCTTCAAATTGGGGATTACTGGATGCCGCCACTACGTGCATTTATGGATGACACGACTATAATCTCGGGCAGTGAGGAATCTGCTCGCGCGATTTTGAAAAGATTGGATGAGGTGGTCCAGAGGAGCGGGATGCAATTCAAACAGCAGAAGTCGAGGAGTCTGTCTATCCTGAAAGGTAAGGTAGCGGCAACCAGTTTTACGGTGGCAAGGAACCAGATCCCCACTGTTCTAGAGGAACTGGTGAAGAGCCTTGGTCGCGTTTACGATTCGAAGTTATCTGATACAGCGGAGGTCCGGCGAATACACGAGTAACTGGCTACAGGTCTGCTCGCGATAGAGCGAAGCAGGCTGATCGTAGTTCGAGGTCAAGTGTCTACAATTTATATTGATTCCTAAGCTACTCTGGCCGCTGCTAGTCTACGAAGTGATGTTGACTGCAGTGGAGACGATCGAGCGAAAAATCAACACATCCATAAGGAAGTGGACAGGTGCACCGCATTGTCTGACTGACGTGGCTCTGTATTGTAAGCAGACAAAGCTGGTACTCCCGTTCAAATCAATAGTGAAGAGTTTAAAGTCGGCAAAGTAAGACTTGCCTTGCTCTTGCGTGAGTCTTCAGACCCAAATTTCACTGCTGTCCAGCCCGCTCTAAAGACTGGTCTGAAGTGGAAGGTCCTAGATGCGATCGAATATGATCAGAATGTACTAAAATTAGGGGAAATTATGGGTTACATTCAAACCGACCCTCGAGGCCTAGGTAACGGGAATGTCAGTTGGTGGTCCAAAGCCACAGCCAAAGAGCGCCTAGACATGGTGACACAGCAAATCAGGGACAACGAAAAGGAGGTTAGGGTTCAGAAAGCAGCCCAACAGTCGCAGCATGGCCATTGGATCATCCTGGAGAGCGCCTTGTCACGAGTACTCACATGGGGTGAGATCTGGCGAATGACCCCGCTGCGACTGAGCTTTATCGTTCGTTCGGCGTACGATGTATTACCGTCCGGTGTCAACATGGTAAAGTTAAGTGCGGCTAACGACCCGTCATGCCCGCTATGCAGAGCTAAGCAAACGCTCGAGCACGTTCTGTCCGCGTGCAGAAAAGCTCTAGGTCAAGGCAGAATTACTTGGCGCCACAACAAGGTGCTGAAAGAGTTAGCAGCCGTTGTGGACCAAGCTAGGATGCGGGCCAATGCGAGGGCCAGTCGTACCATCGTCCCCATACGCTGCCTTAAGGCTGGGCAGATTCATAACAGTAGATTACACAAAGTCGCATACGCTCCATCAATGCTAGACTGTGCGAGGGACTGGTTACTGGCAGTTGACCCGCCTGGCCATGAAAAGTATCATGAGTTAATCCGGAAGACCGGCCTACGACCTGACATAGTTCTCCACTCTGCGGAGACGTCAGCTCATCCTGATTGAGCTGACCGTGCCGTATGAGTCGCGAATGGACGAAAGCCATATGTATAAGCTCGAGAAATACAGTGACTTAGCAGCCGGTCTGAGAAGAGAGAAAGCGTACACAGTAAGAATCTTCGCCGTCCACTTCACTCTACAATGTGATTATAAACAACTAGGCTTACGAGGTAATGAACGCAAACGGACACTTAAACAACTGGGCGAGGTTGCTGAGAGGGCCTCGAGCTGGCTCTGGACACAACGGAACTTCGTGGGGGACGGGCCTCGGTGAGCTGGTGCGGCTGTCTAGTGGAAAAGAATGTCTTATCCCTTAAAGTCCATCGTGTCCGAATTGTCTGCCAGTGTCCCTCTGCCACATGCCAACAAAGTCCAACATGTGTCCGGTAAACCAACGTAAGCTTGCCCCTCGGTCGTCCAGGTATGCAGACTGCTTTAATTATGCTACGGCAACGACTTCTAATCTAACAATACCTTTTGCAAAAGTCACCAATTCGTCTTGTCCCTGTCCGAATAACATCCGGTAATACGTGCAGCAGGAAAAACCAACTCGAGCCTCATGAACTCAGGTGGGCCCACTCTCTGAAAACGTCTAGGAGCTCGTGGGCCGAAACATTTGTCGACGAGAGATTACTTCTACTAAAGATTGGTAGACTCCTGCTGTACATGCTCCCCTGTGGAGTTTCTTCTTATTACCCAACCGTTCCAGTAAGGTTTGGTAACTTTTTTTAGAGCATACTGCAAGTGTTCTGCTTTTTGAGATCGGCATTCTCTGGGACCTACTGGCTGATTTGTATCTCTTTGTGACCAACGTGTTGGTGTGAATTGTAGTTTCAGAAAATGGCGCGATGCCTGTCGTGCAGTGTTGTGGTGCCCGTATGTGATTAAAATTGATCGCGTGGGCAACTGCTGATCTGTTGACGACTTCTGCTACCATCAATGATGAACTGCAATTCTAATACTGTGATAAACATGCTTTTTGTTTTTCGTTGGCACAGGAGCGGGGCAAAGATGGGGTGACCCGTTTGCTATGAAGCTGAAACTAAGACTACCAGACTACCAGACTCTTTCTGACTGCAATGCCGCAAATGCCCTTGATCATTGTTTTAACTTGCGTATAGGCCTTGTCTTGCGCCAGTGACAGTCTAGACTTCACCCATGTCAGCCCAAGCATACATCTCATATTCTATGCTCCACATGTATACAATTAACAATATTTTAAAATGAATTTGAGATTTCTGTGATAACATAAGTAATTTCTGTCTGATGATCTCTTCATTTCTGGTACCCTTACGTCGCTACGACCCTTCGATCATTGTTCTTCTGGTTGGTCGATATTATTGTCAGTCTTTATGTTTGTTATGCATGGCTACTAACACCCCCTCTCTCATATCTTCTCTCTCTCTCTCTCTCTCTGTATCGCTCTCTCTCTCTCTCTCTCTCTCTCTCTCTCTCTCTATATATATATATATATATATATATATATATATATATATATATATATATATATATATATATATATATATATATATATATATCTGTCAGTTGGTAATAATGTTGTGATATTTTTCAGACATTTTTCTTACTTCTCTGAAAATAACCTCCTGTTTCTGACCAAAGTTTTGTTTAAATACATTATTTCTTCCTTCTGTTTGTTACACGAACCAATAAAGGTGTATGCGTTCAATACCACTTGCCATATATATAAATATATGTGTGTGTGTGTGTGTGTGTATATGCATGCATGTTGATAATTGGACAACTAGGGTTAGTTTATATTAAATAAACACGCACACACATTTAATGCGTTGAGAAAACATTAGAAGAATACAATTAAAATGTCTTTGCACTGGAACTCACAGAAGCATAGAAAAAAGGGGAAGACCATAAAACACATGAAGAAGGAAGCTCGAGAGTGAGATTACAAAGATGGGGAGGATATGTGGAGAGCCGAATGAGATTACAAAGATGGGGAGGATATGTGGAGAGCCGAATGAGATTACAAAGATGGGGAGGATATGTGGAGAGCCGAATGAGATTACAAAGATGGGGAGGATATGTGGAGAGCCGAATGAGATTACAAAGATGGGGAGGATATGTGGAGAGCCGAATGAGATTAAGTAGGATAGAACGGCTTGGCGACTTCAGCATTATTGTAAAAGACACTTTTAGTGAGTACAGTCACAATTGTAGGCACTTTATGCTGACTATTGACACCTTTTGTTTTCTAAAAAAATAGAACAATACAAAAATGTGTATCTTTATATGTTACTAATCTATTGTCCTCTTTATCCTAACTGTGTTGTTTTTTTTTTTTTTTTTTTTTTTTTTTTTTTTTTTGGGGGGGGGGGGGGGAAGGGGCGGGGGGTGTGTTTGAAAATGCAGGCTCACCTGTAGCGTGTTAATCCAGGAGGCACACACAAGACTATTTGGTTAGATCTTTATTCCGAAACGACGGTTATATAAGTTATTACAGCAACTTAATTCTCTAGACAAGATAGTTTCTGACTTGTATCGTTAAACATAAAAGCAATAAAGTATGTGTGTATGTTCATGTTCTCAAATGTATAGTTGCAGAGATTGCTTTTCTGACGGTACGTAACAGTTGGCAGTACTGGCACATTGTTAATGCATTAATTTTCAACTTTATTGTAATTGAAAGTTTATGGTGAGTACGGTCACTTTTTCAGGCACGAACAAAATAAATAAAACAGGACAAACAACGAGGCGGCGGCGAAGTCGTGAACCAGAGTAAAACAATTTCCGATTAAACTGTCGGTGATGGGGGAAATATTCCAAGCTAAGTTACTGACAAATGGCTATTTCTCTCTGAGTAGAGAATGAAAGTGTCAGGGTCAACGTTTGCCAGATCTATGCAAAACATCTTAATGGTGAAATTTAGCTGTTGAATACTTCATATGTCTTATGACAAGTATACTTTTGTCAGAAAAAAAGCTTAATGGTCGCACCTCTCTAACTTTAAATATTTTCTTTAATGGTATCTCAGTGTTGTGACAGTGACATTTGTTGTTGTTTTATTGTTGTTAAATTACCAATTTAGCAATGATAAAATGTAAAAATATATGGTAATAAATATAAACTACAAAGGGACAGAGAGAGAGAGAGAGAGAGAGAGAGAGAGAGAGAGAGAGAGAGAGAGAGAGAGAGGGAGAGAGAGAGAGAGAGAGAGAGATGTCAAGAGAGAGAACATAATGCAAGCATTTAACACTTTCATTCTTTTACGAAATCTGAGAGAGAAATAACTCAGCCCAAATATAAAACAGGGGAAATGAGGATCGACAGAAGGCACTTTCAAGTCCTGTAAAAAGTTCCTTTATCTTTATTTATACAATTGCATTGTTTGATTGAGGCTTGCCTGCTCACACATGGTAATTAGGACCTTCAATTTTCTTATATAATTTAGTGACCTAATAGTCAAAGAGTTGTTTTCATGTGTGAACTAGTCCTTCCGTTTGGATACACAACCGAATTTATTTGGCCAAAGAGGGCTGACTCCGCCTGTTTGAATTAATGGACATTTGCTCAATCAGATTAGGGAAGACTCGGATAAAACAGATCGCCATGTGATCCATTACTGGGCCCCATCCAATAGAGGTCAGAGAAAAGTACAGACGCCCTGACTGTTTCCCACTCTATATAGTAGGCGGTTGTGTTTTGTCTGTCTTCAAGACTTGGAAGTAATGAAATTGGGGAAACAGATTGCAATAGCGTGGAGAAAAAAAAAGGGGGGGGGAGGAAGGGGCATTTTTGTCACATAATAAGAAAGCTTGACATACAAATGGATGTAATTAAAATGTGTGTCCGTGTTATATACTCATTAATAACCCCAGTTGTCCAATTAGCAATATGCATGCACACCCACCCACACACACACGCACGTAGTTTCGTCGCCCAGCTTCTGAGTTGAGTGCATGGCGTGACACTGTGAGCTGCGTTTGTTTTTCGTTGGCACAGGAGCGGAGCATGTGTGGGGTGACCCGTTTGCTATGAAGCTGAAACTAGGATTACCAGATTACCAGATTACACACGCACCCATCTACACACACCCACCCACCCACACACACACGCACCCATCTACACACACCCACCCACCCACACACAAACGCACCCATCCACACACACACACACACACACACACACACATATATATATATATATATATGCCAAGTTAAATGTGTAATAAAAGTCGATGGTGTTATTTTAGGACAAGTACATAAATTTAAGTATCTGGGCACATGGATCATGGATAACATCAAATGGAAGATGCATAACTGAATTAAGAAACAGAATAGGACAGGCAAAAACTGCATTTTATAAAATGAAGAATATCTTGTGCAATATGTCATTGTCATTGTAAGTTAACATAGACTGCAAGACCACATTAACAGGTTAAACTCAGCATGCGGTAAATACAACGTGAAGATCAATATAAACAAAACCGAAACAATGCAAGTTAGTAGAACCCCTGCCCCACTACACATACAGCTGAATGGTCCTGCCCTGAATCAAGTTAGGGAGTTTAAATATCTAGGAAGTATGATCACAGAAGATGGTAGAATTGACAGAGAAAAAGAAACCATATGTCAGAAAGCAATTGCACTTATATACCAATTGTGACCATTATTAAGACATCCAAGCATAACTATGAGTGCAAAGAGACAGATTATTAATAGCATATTCATTCCAGCATCAAGCTACAAGTGCCAAACATGGACACTATCTAAAGCACATATACGCAAAATTGCCATCTGCGAGATGAGGTGCCTGAGAAAAGCAGCCAACCTAACCATACGAGATCGAGTGAATAATGAAACTATCAGGCAAATTGTGGGAACGACATTTTGTACTAGATTCATCGAGAAACAGCAGATCAAGTGGTTTGGCCATCTCGTTAGAATGCAGCAAGATCAAATACCATCACAAGCACTACATCTCAGAAAATCAACTACAAGAGCAAAAGGACGGCCGCGAAAAACATGGATCGACAACATTAAAGACACTCTACGCCTTCACGGCATGACAAAAGCCAGTGGCAGCCAACGTGCATTGGATCGCAAATTATTCCTCCCCACGCCGCTTAAAGGCAGACGTGGTGATGATGATGATGATTCAGAGTACGAAACATAATTCGTGTTTGTTACATACATACAGTTTTAACATATGGCGGTGAATCCTGGACAATCGGTAGGCAGGCTAGACAATTTCTTGAGGCCTCAGAGATGTGGTTTTACAGAAGAATGCTTCGCATACTTTGGACAGCCAAAAGGAGCAACCATGAGGTTTTGAAAGAAGCGAAAGCCCGAAGACAACTTATCACAGACATCAGAAGGAGACAATCATCATTTTTCGGCCATGTTATGAGAATAGGAAAAATAGAACATGTTGTGACAGCTGGAAAGATTTGTGGAAGGAGGGATAGAGGAAGACAACGAGAGAAGATTCTTGACAGTCTTGTTGCATGGCATGAAGGTGTGTCGTACACAAACTGATACATGCTGCAGGAGATCGTGGATTATGGAGAGGCATAATCGCCCACGCCAGTCGGCAAGGCACCTGATGATGATGCCAAGTGGTAAATTGGATAATGCACTTGCCCAATTGATAGTGGTCTGGTTTCAGTATCCAGGAATTGTAGAATTTTTTTACTGACTTACTGGTTTCAGTATCCAGGAATTGTAGAATTTTTTTACTGACCTACTGGTTTCAGTATCCAGGAATTGTAGAATTTTTTTTACTGTCTTACTGGTTTCAGAGTCGACATCGTAGCACACCGGGCATACCCATAGATGCTCCGTCTTTCGCAGCAAATGTCTGAAGGTGTAGATGCTAACTGTTCCCTTAGCAGACTGATGATACACGTGTCGTTCTCTTCCTCTTATGCACCCCTCTATGCCGGAACCACTCCTTGTTCTTCATTTACACATTTGTACACACATTCGTACACATTTTATTTAATCTAACCTCGTGTCTAATATCCACATTCGTTAATATATGGTTTTCACAATGTCTCTCTTGTCCATTACCAGTGCTTTCCTAGCTTTTGCCTTTGTAGCGAGAAAATCTGCTCTTTCATTTCCTGGCACACCGGTATGTCACGGACAGTTTATTCACGTGATTCCTTGCAATTTTGGCCTACCGATGCTTATTATTCACTCATGCCACCTTTGTCCATTTGGAATGTTACGTAGTATCGACTGAGAATCAGACACAATCATTTTTCTGGTAATTTTTTTTTTCTGCAATGTACCTCAGAGTTGCCGTGTTGCCTCCACCTTCATCCTCATGCTTGAAGTTGTAGATAAAAAAGCTCTATTTTGTTCCAGCACTTCTTTACCTCCACTCTAGCTGAAACACCACAGCCACATCCTGAATTACTGTGGGTAGATTTTTAACTCAAAAGTTTGTCGGGGCTGCGCCGTTAGGCTAAAATTTTCGATTTCCAACTGCCAAGGGATTTTTTTACCTGCGAAACAATACACACGGGCATCCGATCTCACTACCCAGAGACCAAGGGGGAATTACTAGAAGTCCAAGTACACGTGAAAAAATCCCAGCACTTATCGGGGATTGAACCTGGAACCTCTAGCACTCAAGGATGACACCATGCATCGAGACCAGGCAGCCCCCTCCTTTATTAGAAGTTTGCACTAAAGAGGAACAACGAGCAGTGATACGATCAGAGTGTCTGGTCGGAGGGTGTCAAAGGTTTAGACATTTATCGTAGACTATCATTGCAATATTGGGGAAGTGAACTACCACGCTGAACTGTGTTTTTGTGGATCGACAAGTTTTACATTCGTCAAACAAGTATAAAGCATGAAGTCGGAGCAGGACGGCCATCAACCTCCACTAGGGATGACAACATTCAGCAAGTTCGAAAGATTGTTCTGGAGAATAGGCGAATTACCATCGATGAGGTAGCATCTGCTCATCAAATCACCAAAGACGAGCTCGGTTTTCATAAAACCTGATCACGAGAGTACCATGAAATCTTGCGAGGTCGCTGATTTGCCTCAGACTTAGTTGACGTGCAAAATGCGGTGCAAAAGTGGTTTAACGACCAACCAAAAATCTTTTATTCTGAAAGGAACACGTAACCGTGTTAACTGACAGGCACCGTGCATTGATGGGTGATGTGGTCAAAATTAGGCCGGCAGCTTTTACTTCAAAGAAATGTAGCTAATACCTATTTAAGGCTGGGTCGTTCCAACAGGTCCTGAACCCAGGACGTTCCAATCCCCAGTTGAGCACCACGGCGGCTCTAGGCGAATAATATCTTGTTGTTAATTACTCGAAGGATGGGACTGGCTATTGTATGTGAGTGCATACTGTTTTTTTACGGGTGTCATTTTATATTCTCTAGAAGCGACGTAATCGTCAGAACTGTTGGGACAACACCCATCGTCAAATGTATTAAGAAACAAAGAATGAAGTAGTTTTTGGCCATCTAATGAGAATGAAACCAACGATGCCAGCAGCAAGAGCGTCAATCCTAAAAATCGAAACATTAAGAGGCAGGGGAAGACTGAGAAGAAGATGAACTGAAGGAGTCACCGACACATTGAGACTGCGTAACATCGTGGCTTATCAAGCGACTGAGCCCGCCCTGGCTCGGCTGCCGATCGTCTAATGAACTGCGGCGCCTAGAGGCAGGAGCAGATATTGACACACGAAGAAGAAAGTTCATATTCTCACTGGAAGCCTGAGTCCTCTGTTTTCAGCTTTTCTTAGATTGTAATGTGCTATCGATGATATCGCTACATTCTAACAAGATGACCAGCCCCTTTTGATGTCACAATATTGTAAAAAGCAGACGTGGTTAGTGCCTTGTGGAAGAGCTTGTACAGATCGGAGGAGCAGATGGATCACCACAGTGTGGTGAGATGATGCAGTTGGGGGTGACGAGAGGTTTTGGCAGATAATCGAGGCTCACAATAAAGGCAAGACGGACGTTTAATCAGATTAATGGCACCATTAGTATCGGAACTCTTCGCTGGCTGCTTAAGATGGGGAAGGAGCGCTTATTGGAATGCCCCGAGTCACAATAGACATTTACCATCCCCTTTCACGTTTCATCGTGTGTGATGTTCGGAGACCTATGTTGTTACTAACTTCAAGGCCAACTCTCATAACATTATGGCCACGTCGCTTTCTTTTTAGCTAACAAATGTATTGCAGATGAAGATGATTCTCCGCTACGAGGCCGAGTTTATTTGCTGCTTGTAGTTTCTCAGCCTTTAACTAGCCGAAGCTGAACCTAATTTATTCATTTTTTTGAAAATTAAAATGCATTGCTGAAATATTTATATCCATAATATCTTTCTTTCTTTTGTTTGTTTGTTTATGCATTCGTTCGTTAATGAGTCCGAACATACACTCCTTGGTTACATCATTTGTCCAGTCCTGTCTTTACTTCTCTCTATTCTTCTACGTAAGATTGTATACGGTTGCCTTATATATGTCTGTCTGTCTGTATATCTATCCGTCTCGCCATCTCTCTCCTCTATCTCTTTCTTTCTCTCATTCTGTGTGTGTCCTTGTGTGTGTGTGTGTGGGGGGG
Source organism: Candidula unifasciata (assembly GCA_905116865.2). Classification (NCBI taxonomy): domain Eukaryota; kingdom Metazoa; phylum Mollusca; class Gastropoda; order Stylommatophora; family Geomitridae; genus Candidula; species Candidula unifasciata. Next base: position 102,670 of record CAJHNH020002006.1, read on the forward strand.
GGGGGGTATCTTTTTGGATGCGTAATTATGTCTTTATAGTGGCCTCTCTTTCTCAAACCCCGTTCCCAATTTGTTTCGTTTCCCTAATTACTGTCGGGTTTTATTTTCTATACAAAGAAGCTGAATTTTAAATAAGGTAATTAAAAAAAAAAAAACTAATCAACGCAGTCATCTTTTCCGTCTTATATTATAGTTATCTTATTTAATCTCCACTAAGTGGGTTATCACAGTTTTTTTTTTTTTTTTTTTCAAATGTTAGATTTCTCCTTAACTGTTCCATACCAGAATAGGTAAGGCAGCAACCACAATGAGTAGATTGACAAAAAGTGTTTGGGAAAACAGAAAGCTCATAATTGAAACAAAAACTCCTGTCGTTAAGGCTTTTGTTCTCAGCACTTTGCTTTATGGCAGTGAAGCTGGGTCAACTTATTCGCAACAGGAGAGACGGCTAAACAGCTTTCACATGCGATCCCAAAGAATAATACTTGCAGGACAAAATCACAAAAAGGGAGGTACTGGAAAGAGCAGGTACTGCAACAGTCTTCTAAATACTTACTCTACGAAGGCTCAGGTGGCTGCGTCACACCTGGAGATTGGAGGATAGCAGAGTCCCTAAGGACATACTTTATGGTGGATTAAAGACGGGTAAAAGATGTCGAGGCCGACCTCTACTACAGTATAAAGATGTGTGCAAGCGGGACATGAATGATACATGTATCGAAGTGGACTCATGAAAAAGAAATGTCATGAACCATGTTGTTTGGAGAGGGCAAATCAAGAGGGAATGAGAGTAAAGGAAGAAATGATTGCAGAAAAGATGAGAGCTGTGTGTTTGAGAAGAAACGGATTAAACACAAATGTTGAGAACAATGGTCCTGAAATCCCATGCTAAAATTGTGCTGGACTCTTCTGACACGGACTGGTTTTGTTAGTCACAATCGCCATCGCCATGGGCTCTGAGTCTCATGCCTCCTCATAGCGCAGTAAACACTATCGTCTGGAAATCAGTCTGTTCTAATGGCACTGACAGTCATCACTGACTATTTTCAATATCTCCTGTATCATCTATCAGTCTGAGCTATCATTACGGTTTGCCTCTTATCAAGCTGTTTAAAATGCCCACAGTTTAAGAGTCTTCAAGTTCGAATTTGCTGTATCAAATTTCATCTTGTATGGTTCCTCACCGCAGAGCGGATAATCAACATTCATGAGAGTTGCACTAACTACGAATTCAGGCTACTGTCCATAGTACTATCTTTAGTACTTAGTGGAAATGTACTTATGAATCTGAAGATGCAGTCCGTGAAACGAACCCACGAACTTCAGAGAGCAGGGCAAATAGCTCCAATCCTTGGTAACTGATGAGGCATGATATTGACTAACCCTGCATGTTTAGTTGGGGAGAAGACTTAAGGCGGTTAACGTGAGCCTGGATATCTCATGACGTAGACAATTGGTCCTTTAATATAGCGTTACATTTGTGTGTATGTCAGAGGCAGCGTTAGCGCAGTCGTTAAGAGGCTCGCTTTCAAATCCAACTGCGACTCCATGAAGCCCACGGTCGGTGTTCGAAACCGGGCGGCTCCCGGGTTTCACCCAGCATGTAGGTAATGGGTACCAGAGTTGACACTCTGGGGTAAATGGACGAACGTCGTTGTAGCTACAGAATTACTTGCGAACGGCGACACAGGCGGACAATTCTTATTTACTGTCCGTACTGATGGCAAAGCACTTATGGTTTATAACCGTGTGTAATGAAACTGGTTCGCATCTCCCGACTTTACCTTTATCTCTGTGTGTGCGCGCACGTGTGTGTGTGTGTGTGTGTGTGTTTCTTAGTTTTTGTGAGTGTGTTTGTGTTTCTGAAAGTCAAAGAAGTAAAGTATCTTCTGAAAACGTGTTTATTTCTGAGGAACTGAAAAAATCGGTTATGTACAACTTTCAGAGGTTCAAGTGTTGCCGGATTTGTTGCTTGATTCTTGTCAAAGAATGACCCGCCCCTACACATATTAAACGAGTCGGGACCTGGTATTACCCGTGCTCAGCAAAAATTTCAAATTTGGACTCGTCCGGAAAGGTATATAGTCCCTCATATTGATCTATACCTTTATCGGATAAAATAATAATGTCTACACCTTCTAGTTGCTTTGACTTATCGTCATTTTCAAATTTGCAACTGTAGGTTGATTATTTCTAGGGTTATTTGTATATTCCTGGAAACCCGTTTACTCCTTGCTCATTTATACAAGGAACTTCTTCTTACTGACGTCAAGCTTGAGTTAGTGCGGGCATTCTTCTGCCGGCATTCCTAGAGACCAGAGATATTCATCGACGCCTAACAAATCATACTTTGAGAAGGCGGCCTGTAGTGTCTAGGACATTTCCTATGCTCGGGTATTTTAATTATAGTTTACGAGTACCTTAAATGATGTCTTGTTAAAATGGTCACTGCTGTAGATATACCGGCCTCGGCTATGTGATCGCACATAGTTCGACCGTTCTTGATCTCCAGAGAACCGGATCGGAACCTTAGACCTTCTTCTGTACAGACTAAATAGTTTGTGCCCTAAATAACCCACACACATTGGTAAAGATAATGAACCTACAAGTGGTTACCATTTAAACTAACAACAGGAGTTTGTGCAGTACTAATGGGAACGGAGAATGTAGGTCAGTACTAGGCAGCTATCGCGTTGCTTTGAGTGTGTTTGACACAGATCAATGGATGTGTGGGAATGGCCTGAGGAGACGGAAGAAATATGAGTACAGACTGTAAACATTAGTGTCTGTATGCAGATGTGAGGGAGTGGAGAGAATGCGATATGTGTGATAGTGTCTGCCTATCTTCACTATATATATATATATATAAATCTGACTTTCCCTCTCTTGCACAAATAGACAGATAAATGAAAAGAGACATTGTCTCCTGGTCTTGAGAGTACACTCTGAGGAATGATACAGAGGAGCAGAGGTGGAGTAGGCTGATGGGGGATGGAAACTGATTGCTTATTCTGAGTCTTTCCTGTCAAGATGATACCCTCTTGGTGATTACTAATTCTGAGTTCTTTCCTGACAGGATGAAACCTCTGTAAAGAGCTGGCAGATTATTCGCAGTCCTACCAACATCCACCAACCAACCATCCACCAGCTAACACCAGTAAATGTACCTGGCAACAGGGCCAGAGCGTGTGAGTGAACTCCAGAGCAGGTGAACATTTGCAGAGAGTATATCCATACTCGAGTGTACCAGTCTTCAGGAGTTTGGTGGAGCTCAGAGACAGAGTTGTGACCTGACCTGTGGGAGAGACTTGCTGAGTCCCTATACAGTTCCTGGGTCCTCGATGGTGAGTTACTCCTCAATGAACAGATCAACTTGAGGCAGAACTACCAGAGTCAACTACAGTCGAATCACCATGGACTGAGGGGAGCATCAACAATAGAACTCTGATAAGTGCCAGTTTTTGTGTTATTATCATAGTCTATTCACCCACAGCTCCACAGTATTCCAGGGATGACACTGTGTTGCTAGGCAAGACCTTCTGGCTGTTTCAATATCTGAGTCGTTCCTCTGAGTTCTGATCCTACAAACATTCTAAACATTATTCTTTTATTGATGTAAAGAAGTTGAATTGATTACATGCATTCATTCTCATGGCTGAGTTAGGTGTCACTATTTCACTTTGCTAAGTGTTTATCTTTGTTGTGTGTATGAATAATAAGTATTATATGTGTTAACATGGTTATGATAGTAAACTATCATAACCTGGGGGCTACCTTTTTATAGTAGTGGGGGTGTCCAGCCAAGTGTGCCTAGGAATATTATATATATATACATATATATTTTGTAGTGCCAAATCTTGAGTTGCCCTACTCCAGAAATAAGTTGAGCGTACATTAGCCACGGGGCATCCCTTAGACCAATACGAGCCAACGACGCTACATAATTATTTCTGAGTGCTGTTGGTTCTTAAGGAGAAATCCTTAAATCAGGCACGTGACAGGAGTGATATGTGACACTGACCCACGAAGAGAACAGATTATCCACATCAGAAAATGACAAATCTACATTCATTTGTAATGGCATGAGAAGGAGACAACTGGAGTACATCGTGACGGTGGGAAAGTTGGAAAGGAGGAAAGGCAGAAGGAGACCTTGAGAAAAGATGCAAGAAAGTTGGACAACATGGTTACATTTTGAATTTTTCTTTCACATTTCCCTACAACCACAGGTAAAATATTCCTGCTGAATGACACTCCATGTGCAATGTCGACTGTTCTTGAGCAAGCAGTCCTGGGGTTTAGAGAAAAGATGCTAAAAAGTTGGACAACATGGCATGGAGGATCATCTGTGTCAGCGCTGATTGAAAGTACAAGAGACAGAAGGTTGTGAAAAGACGTGACTACCAACGCCACACGGCATAGATTTTAGGAAGAAAACTAATCAATCGGTACCTGTTAGATTAAAGTAGGCATCAGCATGGTGGGGTCGTCTTTACTTCTACGAAATTTCCTAATACCTTTAGGCTTGGTGCCATCTAAGCAATTTTTTTTTTTTTTTTTTAATTTATACCTCGATCTGGATTTAAATCAAGTACTCTGGACCGACAGATGAGCACCTAACTACTGCGCTTTTACGACGCATTCCTGCTTTATTATATTTGGACACCCCAGGGTAGAATATTTGGTTTGACGTGACTTAAACTTTTACACCATCGTCTTGAAAGGCTGAAAGGTGCCAGTGTGAATGACTTTTGCGCATGAGAATTACAGATGTGATCAGGCACATGATGATTTCAATGAAAGTTGGTAGAAACAAAATTAGCACGTACTAAAAAGATTGAAAACAGTCCCACCCCCTCCACCCCAAAAAATGTGTTTTAACCCGGTCAGTTTGTGTGTAGATGTAGCAGCATGCTATTTACTTCAAGTAGAGATATAGAATCTCGTGAGACGACTGAAACTTTATGATTCTCTGTCGGTCATCTGCTCCTCCATTATTGCAATTTTTAATACTAACACCTTGAGAATGGGAATCAACTAATTACAAACCCCAGCTGTCCCGCTCAACGGCATAACAGATACACTGAGTCCTAAGTGGTTACACAGTAACATGAAATCCTTTTCGGGCGTGGATGTACGAAACGTCTGAATCTACAATATCTAAAGGTTAGTTGTGTATCCTTTACAGGACGTTGCAGAACCAACCCCCAACAGCCCATGGCTGTTGTGTAGTTTTTCTAGGCAAATTTACGTCCAGTAATTTGCCATTGCTTACTGCACGGTCGGCTTTCTTGATACCACTGTCGAAACCAACACAAGGCCCATGGCCCGCAGTTGGGATCGAACCCGGCATCCCGGTCTTATGAAGCGTTTGCATCGACTTAGCCACAGAGCCAACGTCATAGCGATTAGGTAGAGATGAAAGGGCCATTTCGTCTTAAGCAGCGATACAAATGTAGGCTTTATTATTTGCCGTCCTTTTTTACAAAGAAATTTTTCTTTATTTGAAGCCCCACCCTGGCTCTTGCTAGGGTCCGCAATATAGCCAGGCCATAAATATGGCCTAATAGCTGAACGCGGTTTCTAGGACCTCTCCATGGTGATCCTCATCCACATGGCGGCACATTGTGCCATCGGGTGTTTATAGCTTGTGTGATGTCCTGGTAGGGTAGAAAGTCAGTCAGTCAGTCACGCAGCGATGTGAACACACACACAGTGCCGTGGAATGATAAGCCATTAAGCATCACCCCTAAAATAGTCGAGACCTGTCTTACCTGTGCTCGACACAACATTCAAACTTGGACTCGTCCGGAAAGGTATATAGTCCCTTATATTGATATATGCCTTTATCGGACATAATTATGATACCTACATCTTCTAGTTGCTTTGACTTAGTGTCATTTTCAAATTTGCAACTATTGGATAAATATTACTGGAGTTATTTGAGGTTTCTTAGAAACCGATTTACTCCTTGCTCCTGTATACAAGGAACTACTTCTTACCAACGCCTGAATTGAAATTTAGTGGTATTATTCTGCCGGCTTTCCTGGAACTCAGACGTGTCCATCGACGTTAGTACATTTCATTTTAAAAAGGCGGTCTGTGGCGCCTAGGAATTTTCCTATGCTTGGGTAAGTTAATTATAGTTTACGAGTACCTAAAATGATATCTGTTAAAGTGGTCACTGCTGTAGAGAGATCAGAATCGGCTGTGGGATCACACATAGTTCGACCGTTCTTGATCGCTAGAGAAGCGGATTCGAACTTAGACCTTCCTCTGTACAGACTAAATAGCTTATGCCCTAAACAACCCACACATACTGGTAAAACAAATAACCTTACAAGTGTGTACTATTTAAACTAACAACAGAAGTTTGTGCATACAAGTGGGGAAAGAGAATTTAGGTCAGGACTTGGTCAGCCAGTGCGTGAGTGTATTTGACCCAGATCAATGAATGTGTGGGACTGGCTTGAGAGTCGTAGGGAATAGAGGTACTGACGGTAAATATTGGTGTCTGTGTGCAGATGGGAGGGGTAAGAGAGATTGATATATGTGTTAGAGTGTCTATCTATCTCCACTATATATCTGACTTTCCATCTCTTGCACTAAACAGACAGATGAATGATAGGAGACAGTGTCTCCTGGTCTTGAGAGTGCACTCTGAGGAATGAAACAGGGGAGCAGAGGTGGAGTAGGCTGATGTGGGATGGTGACTGATACTTATTATGTCTTTCCTGTCAAGATTTTACCCTCGTGGTGATGACTAATTCTGAGTTCTTTCTTGGCAGGATGAAACCTTTGTGAAGAGCTGGCAGAAGAATCACAGTCCAACCAACCAACCATCAACCTATTACCTACCAATTATCACCCAACTACCAATTGTGAAGACTGACATCCTCAAGATGGGGTGCCATATACCCCAAACATCCTACAGTGCCAGAGCAAGTGTGTAGCTCAGGGACAGTGCTGCGAATGACTAGTGGGAGAGATTTGCTGTGTGCCTATCCAGTGCTGTGTTCTTTATGGTGAGGTACTTCTTCACCATCTGATCCAGTTGAGGCAGAGTTACCAAAGACAGTCGAATCATCAGGAGCTGAGGGAAGCATCAACGATAGAAAGAGGATAAGTGCCAGTTTGATGCCATGTTTTGCTATATTCCTCACAGTTCCCATGTTTCCCAAGGATGAATTTGTGTCATCTCCAGATCATTCTGGCTGTTTAGTTATCTTTGCAATCTGGACATTGTATTCTGGAATCCAGCTAGCTATTGAGATCTGGCATCTCCTTCACTATTATATATATGTATATGTTGTATTGATTACATGCATTCATTTTCATGGCTGACTTAGGTGTCTCTTTTTCACCTTTTTAAGTGTTTAGCATTTGTGTGTGTATGAATCTTAAATATATGTGTTAACATGGTTATGATAATGAATTATCATAACCTGGGGGCTTTCTTTAGTAAGTAGTTGGGGTGTACAGCCAAGTGTGCCTAGGAATATTGTATTCATATACAGATATATTTTGTAGTGCCAATACTTGAGTTGCCCTACTCCAGAAATAAGTTGAGCGTATATTGGCCACGGGGAATCCCTTAGACCAATACGAGCCAAACGACTCAACATAATTATTTCTGAGTGCTGTTGGTTCTGAAGGAGAAATCCTTATTTCAGGCACGTGACAGGAGTGTTATGTCACACACACACACACACATACACACAATGCTATAGCACAAACCAGGCGGTCCTGACTTCTTAGACTCAAGATCCCCCTGTTTCACACATGAAGATGGTCATGATTTTTTTCTTTCTGTCCTTTTTATGACCATAATATATCATTAACATCAAGATCATGTATTTCGAGATGGGTGTAGGTACTTATTTTGATGTACTATTGACAGCAGAGATCAAGATTTTCTCAGTGGTCGGAATTGCAACCATACAAGTAACACACGTTAAACTTCTCCCCGCCCGCATGGAATATGACATTATCAAGGCAGTGAAGTGTCGACAGATACCTAATTAACAATAGGCTGGGTGCTAAGAGGCACTGCATTTTAGGATTCAAACTAAGTTTTCATGAGCCCAACACGGTTCTTGTATGCGTTAGGTGACAGCAGTAAACAAACCGTGGACAATTACACAATTTTCAGAAGATAGCCCAAGGCAGATTAGCTCAAAAGCCCTGAAAGGCAATTCATCTACGTGAAGGACACACCGAATGCCAAACCACGGCTGCCTTGTTGGAAGTTCCAGGAAGAACAAAGGCTAGGGTAACAAAGCCCGACAGAAAATGTGGGTAGGCAGAGCTCATAAGCCCTGGAAGGCAATCAGCCTATGGGAGGGGGAAATCCTGAAAATAAACCTCAACCATCGAAGTCGGAAGATGTCAGCTTACTTGGCGGGGACAAAAAATCGGGCATCTATGCACTAGCGATATGGTCATGCAAACAACATTATTACGTTATGTTGTCATTCCTATGGGACGTGGACGGGTGGGGATGGCGCCGGGCTCCCTGCCTCGAAGAGGCCCGCCCCAAGCTACTAGAGCCACAACCTCTGAATCTTCTGGAGTGACCAGGGAAGAACAGCGTAATGCAACTGGACACAAACTGACAATTATGCACTGAAATGCTGAGGGAGTGAGGCTGAAGAAAACTGAACTATAAAATTTCTTGAAGCAGCACGATATTGACATATGCTGCTAAATTAGATGCTGTTAAATCGTCCGAAAGGAGGAGTCTTGACTGCTGTCAAGAACACGGTCACAGCTTGGGAAACCCAGAGATCTCAGTGTGGGGATACAGAGTTTATCACAGTCACTATAAGGGTGCAAGGGGAGATGTGGCAGTATGCAACATCTATTCACCACCAAACAGAGATATTAATCTGGGACCCATCCAACTTCTTTCTTTTGTCAAAATCTGCTTGTGCCGCTAGGCGTCGCAGTCTATCAGATGATCGGCAACCGAGCCAGGGCGCGCTCAGTCGCTTCATATGCCGTGATGTTATGAAGTCTCAAGTTGTTTGTGACTCCTTCAATCCATATTCTTCTTGGTCTTCCCCTGCCTCTTGGTGTTTCGATTTTCATGTTGTATGCTCTTGATGCTGGCATCGTTGGTTCCATTCTCATCCTCATTCTCATCCAACTAAACACAGAAAACTGGATTGCTGCTGGAGATCTGAATAGCCATTCACCTAAAGGGGGCTACACAGACCTCAGTGCGAAAGGAGAAGAGGTAGAAAACTGGATAATCAGCAACACTATAGTTCTGATAAATCATCGTAACGACCCAGACACATTCTACTCTCGAGCTTAAACTAGGTAAACTAGCACCCCAGACTTGGCTATAGCAACTGGAGATGTGGAGAAAGTTACCAGCCGGGATGTATGTCAACAGCTGGGAGGCAGTGATGACAGGCCCGTAATCCTGTCTATCAACAAAAGTAAAGAAGTTACTAAGGAAAAAAAAACTCCCAGCTGGAACTACAAGAAGGCTAACTTGAGTCTTTTCACTTCCCAGTTGGACGACATGTTGAAAAGAGTCTTCTTCAGAAGACTGGAAATAAATGCCAAACTGAAGATCCCCAACACAACTATTCTAAATGCAGCCAAGGGTAACATACCACGAGGCAGCAGGAAAAACGTTAAACCTTACTGGTCGCCTGAGCTGGACACTTTGCATTCCAAACTTAGTACCAGGAGGGAAAATATGGAGAAGGATCCGACAGATAAAAATGTAATACTTCATAACAGAGCAAAAGCAGCCATCAAAGAGAGAAATGAATAGATAAGGGAAAGCTGGCACAAAAAGACGACGTCATTTAACCTCGATAAGGACACTTCATCTCTGTGTAATCTCACAAAAGGCCTGAATGGAGACAAGACAGAAAAAGCCAGAATTGTACTCCTAACAGACGTTAAAACTGTTACTGGCAAGGTAGCAGCAGATGTAAAAATATGGGGGTGACTGCAGTCAAGATAATACAAGGACTTCTAGAGAAATTTGACTTAAAAGCTCAACAAAATGGGGAAGCAGAAAAACGGGCACAAAACAACACCACCTAACTTTTCGACCGAGCGGCCTTTTTTAAACATAAGTGAACTACACAAACGTAACAACGAGGATATGAGAGTATATAGATCTCTAAGGGGTGACGTGAGCAACATTTAAAAAAATATGGTGTGACAAAAATGAATTAAAATAAAACAAACGATAGCTTAAAAATATAGTCACAAAAAATAATAAACAGTAGTATTGTTAATATATAATATAATACTGGGAATAAAAGAAATACAAATGTTAATGATATATAAATGATTAGAAATAGAATAAAGTAATAATATGAAATAAAATAAAAAAGAAGAAAATAAAATAATTAACATTTAAAATGTATAAGAGTAGAACTATTTAGATAAAGGTATGTTGGATATTGATACCACCTAAACTAAGAACCCCTAGGCTATGGATGAGGCGATTTTCTAAAGCGAGGCGCATAGTATGATCACCAGAGCAAGATTTTAATGCTGTGACAGGTATATCATCTTTACCTCTGTGGTCAGAGCTATTAAAATGGAGAAATATTGTTTTTTTCTTTTCAGCTTCCCCATTTTGTTGAGCTTTTTAGCAGCAGATGTGCTAGCTGAAACACACCAGACGGAAACTGAGGTTCATATTTCCATGCCAAGAATAAAAGAAGTACGAAACCAGATCAAGACTCCTGTAGCAGACTCTAGCACAAAAACAACCAAGACCTGCATGTCAGAAAAGTTTACCATGCAAGAGCTGAAAGTTGGAATTGGAGAGTTTAAAATGAAGAAAGCCCCAGGGGCTGACAGCATTACAAACGAATTTCTCTCTCATCTTGGACCTGCTGCCAAGAAGTTTCTTCTCTGCATTTACAACCACCGCTGGCAAAAAGGTGTGGTACCGTCAGCCTGGAAGGAAGCTCTCACCCAGCCCATCCTTAAAAAGGGTGGAGACAGAAGAGACCCAAAAAGCTACAGACCCATCAGCCTTCTTAGTTGTGTTGGAAAATTGATGGAGAAATTAGTAAATAAAAGACTAATGAGGTTCTTGGAGACAAACTTTGTAATCACCACCACACAGACAGGATATAGACAGCACAGAAACACAGAGGACCAGTTGATAGATCTGGGACAGGAAATAGAGAATACCTTCCAGGAAAAAAAGAAAGTTCTTGCTGTCTTCGTTGACCTCCCTCGTGCTTTCGATACAGTTTGGACAGAAGGCCTACAACTAAAACTGCTACAGGCAGGAGTTGTGCACAGCATGTACAAGTGGATCAAAGACTTTCTTTTCCAACGCAGAGCAAGATTCAGAATTGATGGATAGATAGGAAAACTGGCAAAAATAAGAGAAGGTGTTCCCAAGGGCAGTGCGATAGCACCAACTCTGTTCCTGGTTTACATAAATGATATCACAGCAGCCTGCCACCAGCACATTTATAATACCCTACATGCTGATGACTTTGAAGTTTGGACAGCCTCCGAATACACTACCACAGCCTCATATCTGTTACAGAAAACTGTGGAAAATGTAGAAGCCTGGACCGAAAAGTGGGGTCTAAAGCTAAATAATTCAAAAAGCACAGCATCACTTTTCTCTCTCTCCCCCAAAAAAGAAAAAAAAATCGAAATTTGGATAAAAAACCAGCTCATTCCACAGACTGACACTCCTACCTTTTTTGGCGTTACACTTGATACGCGACTAACTTGGAAGTCACACGTAGAAGCAGTACAGGGTAAAGCATTCAAGAAGCTTGCAGTAATGAAAAAATTAGCGGGTACCACATGGGGAGCTAACTCCAGAATCCTAAAACAAGTATAAACTGAAGCAGTCAGGCCAGTCATAAAATATGCCTCCACTGCATGGGCTGCAGCAGCCAAGACAACAATGGGAAAACTGGACAAGGTTTAGAATATGGGATTAAGGGTTGTTCTCGGAGCCATGAAAACCACCCCCATCAGAGAGATAGAGAGGATAGCAGATACTGAACCACTCGAACTCAGAAGACAATACAAAGCTCTTTTACAGTATGAGAAATTAAAAAGACGTCAAAGTCACCCACTGCATTTTAAATTTCAAGAGAAAACAAAAAGCAGACTGAAGCGTCAGAGCCCCAACCACCTTGCTAGAAAACTGTACAGAAAGCACCAAGATCTGCGTGAAAGAGATGTAGCACTGTGCAAAAGACTTAGGCCAGAACCATGGGCAAGCAAGCCAGAGAAGGCAAATGTAGTCCTAAATGTACCAGGGATCACTTCAAAAGATGCCCAGACGGAGACACAAGAGAGAACCCTGGCTCTTGCTATGCTTGATGAGAAGTATCCAAACACCACTTGGACTCGGGTTTTCACCGACGGCTCTGCTACAGATGCAGTCAGAAAGGGGAGTTGTGGAATATACATTAAACCCCCTAGCAGTAGAGCAGAAACTCTCTCTCTACCAGCAGGTGACATCTGCACTAACTTCAGAGCTGAGGCAACTGCCCTCCTTTCTGCAGTCCAACATCTCATCACTCAAGAACACAGAGGGCACAAAATTGTTATACTTAGCGACTCAGTGTCTGTTCTCCAAGCACTATCAAGTAAAAAACAAGACAAACTAATTGTGGATCTAAGGACCAACACTGGCTTACTCTCCAAGGAAGCAGAACTGGTCTTGCAGTGGATACCAGCCCACTGTGGTATTCAAGGAAATGAGAGAGCAGATGAGTTGGCAAAGGCTAGGAGTAATCTTCCACAACCTCATCCACCACACAGCTACACAGCTTCTGAGTTGAGTGCATGGCGTGACACTGTGAGCTACGTGTGTTTTTCGTTGGCACAGGAGCGGAGCAACTATGGGGTGACCCGTTTGCTATGAAGCTGAAACTAGGATTACCAGATTACCAGCTACAAGGAAACCAAAACAGCGCTAAAGCAGTCTTTCAAGCGGGAGTGGAGAAGGCAGAATGGAGATTACAGACCAGAGAGTGAGAGTATAAGCAAACTCAACATGAAAGAACAAACATCAATTTTTAGACTTCGGACTGGACACTGTGGTCTTCGAACACACCTGTACAAGATAGGCATAAAAGAATCTGCTGCCTGTGATTGTGGAGCAGAAAGACAGATTCCTGAGCACATTCTGCAGTACTGCCCTTACCTTTGCCAGCAAAGACTGTGGATCTGGCCCAAGGGAGCCACATTGCAAGAGAAGCTATGGGGGAACCGGTGGCGACGTTAAACGCACAATTCTATTTGTGACCCAGACGGGACTCAGTGTTTAGCATGACTGATGTCGAACGCAGAAGAAGAAGAAGAAGAAGAAGAAGAAGAAGAAGAAGAAGAAGAAGAAGAAGAAGAAGAAGAAGAAGAAGAAGAAGAAGAAGAAGAAGAAGAAGAAGAAGAAGAAGAAGAAGAAGAAGAAGAAGAAGAAGGAAGAAGAAGAAGAAGAAGAAGAAGAAGAAGAAGAAGAAGAAGAAGAAGAAGAAGAAGAAGAAGAAGAAGAAGTAGAAGAAGAAGAAGAAGAAGAAGAAGAAGAAGAAGAAGAAGAAGTAGAAGAAGAAGAAGAAGAAGAAGAAGAAGTAGAAGAAGAAGAAGAAGAAGAAGAAGAAGAAGAAGACATTCTAAAATATGATTGTAGAGACATTAAATTAATTTATCTTAGGCGATTTAAATATACAGTGCTAATCACAACTGTTGGTTTATCAATAACCACTAAATGATGTTATTAACAGTCATGCATTTTTATGGTATTCATGTTGACTGAGCAGCCAAACTAGCTGACAGAATTCTGACAAATCCCCGCAGAACAATTAAATACTAGTCTAATATCAGGAAATGATGTCTTAGAGTGAAATAAGTCAATGTTCGATGGCGCTGTACTGACAACAAGAGGTACCGGCCACCATTTCTATTGGTGCATTTAGGGCGACCTGGCGTGGATGATCCTCCACAGTTTGTAGCGCTTAAATCACTCTAAAATGTTGTCTTTAGTAGAGTGAGACACTACAAGTCTTCTAGGTAAACAACTTTCAACTTCCGCTATAGCCCTCACTCTTTGAAAGATGTCAAGATTTCTTCTCGATGGCATGGGTTCTGCGAGTGATGAAACAACCCCAAGTCTGATTGCTCAAGAACAGTCAACATTGCACATCGAGTGTCAATCAGCAGGAATATTTTACCTGTCTGGTTGTAGTGAAATGTGAAAGAAAAATCCAAAATGTGAATTTATTGTCATCAAACCTAATTGCACGTGATCACTGTAGTTAATGATGAGATGTTTTCATGCTCCATGTGCATATAGGACTTTCATAGGAAAGAAATTGCACCCATTTTAACTAAAAACGTAATTTATTTAATTATGAAATGCATTTACACAAAAGTAGATTGAAATGATAGGGTGGCCCTTGACTTGTAAGGAGTACTATATAATGTCCCAGTCAAGTCTCCTTAAGCTGCTATTGCAGTTTGATCTGTTAGTCCTAGTTACAATTTTTTTTTTAGACCTGTATTGCATGACCTCTGCGTCGTTGACTGCGAAGGTCATGTGTTATAATTTTTCCCCAGACCGTTCGGCCAGATATTCGTTACTTGTTCAAAGTTGACTGACAGATTGCTTTTTATATTCCTGCTTTTACATTATTCCCATAATATTTTGTTATTGATCGTTGACAAAAATACTCATATTTCACATCTCAAAGTGAACGCTGCCTCTTTGCTGCTTTGTCTACTTATGATATCTTACGTCATTTTAAATTCCTTCATTACCATTTCTACAGTCCTTCTCTAGGTTTCCTTAGGTCATCTTCATAATTTCCATTTTTTTTTTTTTTTTTTGTATAATAGCCGTCCATCAAAGAAGTTCCTGACCTGAGTGTCACCACAAGGCATTCTGCAAACATGTCAAGTCATCTCTCTCTTTCTTCTTTCAATAACGTTTGCAAGTGATGGACACTTTCTTCCCCCCCCCCCCCCCTTCACCCTCTCCTTCTCCAACCCTTGTGTTCTTCGGCTGTGATAACGTTTCCTAATATATTCCCAGGATTCAGTTTGATTAGTTTTCAGTTTGTATGTCTTTCCTGAGGTTATTTTCCCACAACTAGCGGACGCATCATGGTATTCCTAAAATCATTACTGCCAGATGAATTCAAGAACATCATGTGGCAATTGAGGGGCAGGTAAAAGCTTGATGAAGAGAACGAGCCGTGGCACAGCACAAGCGTGGTCTAGCAAATCTAACGGCCTAACACTTCGGTATTATCTGCTCTCAGAAACTGTAGTAAAGCACTCACTGACTATACTGTCACGTATTTCATCATTGCTGTGACACAGTTCATTTAGCTCTGAGCCCATTCACTACTTGTATCTACTTTACATATAATTGCCCTTAGTCTTCAATGGCCTCAAATGTTTACTAGCCAAAAAATAAATTATACGATGAACAAAAGTTCACAATTTGCTTAGGGCAGTGCTCAAATAAAATGTAGAATGTCTGGGTCACACTTCCTTTTAATGAGTGCACAGTGAAAATCTCAACCTGAACTATAACGCAAAGATGTAAAAGATACACAGACTTGAATACGAGAGCAGAGAAAGTAATAATGTGGCCCTGAGACAACAATATTAATCTCACAAAGGTATAAAAGGTTTCCTGAGTCAATCCGGAAGACCGGCCTGCGACATGACATAGTTCTCCACTCTGCGGAGAAACGGCAGCTCATCCTGATTGAGCTGACCGTGCCGTATGAGTCGCAAATAGACAAAAGCCATATGTAAAAGCTCGAGAAGTACAGTGACTTAGCAGCCGGTCTCAGGAGAGACGAGCGTACACAGTACGAGTCTTTGCTGTCGAAGAAGGAGCGAGAGGTCTCGTTTCCACTTCACTCTACAATGTGATTAAAGAACTAGGCTTACGTGGTAATGAACGCAAAAGGACACTTAAACAGCTGGGCGAGGTTGCTGAGAGGGCCTCGAGCTAGCTCTGGACACAACGAAGCAACGTAGGGGACGGGCCTCGGTGAGCTGGTCCAGGTGTCTAGCTGAAAAGAATTTCTCATCCCTTAAAGTCCATCGTGTCCGAATTGTCTGCCAGTGTCCCTCTGCCACCTGCTAACAAACGTCCAACATGTGTCTGGTAATCCAATCGTAGACTCGCAGCTCATTCGTCCAGGTATGCAGACTGCTTTAATTATGCTACCGCGACGACTTCTTATCTCACAGTACCTTCTACAAAATCACCAATTCGTCTTGTCCCTATCCGAACAACATCCGGTAATTCGTGCAGCGGGGGGTGGGGGACCTGAGCTTCATGAACTTAGGTCGGCCCACTCTCTAAGAATGTCTAGGAGCTAGTGGGCCGAAACATTTGTCGACGAGAGGTTAATTCTACTGATGATTGGTAGACCCCTGCTGTACATGCTCCGCTGTGGAGTTTATTCTTGCACAATCAACCCAATGGCGATAGACTTATCATAGCAGATCAAAAACTACAATTCGTAAAATTCTTTTCAGCTTTTAAATCTATTCAGCTTTCAACTGCACAAATAAAATTCTAACCCAGCGGTTCTCAACCTGTGGGTCGCGATTCTTTGGTCACCAAAGAACACCGGAAACCCAGTATTCATTGAAGTTTTGGGGTAGCAACGAAAATGGTTGGGGATGGCCATTAATTTTTTTTTTTTACTTTAAGGCCCCGCCCTGGCTGTAGAAGAGGGCCCTAATGTAACGTAGCGGTTGAACGGAGTATCTTTGACTTGTGTCCGGGTGATCCTCATCGGGATAGTGGCACTTTGTGACAGCGGGTGTTGGCCGTTCGTTGTACGTTCGTGGCGGGGTTGAATCACGTACATACATTGCACGTGAAATAAATAGCGTCTGTTCCTTCTAAAATGTGATCTTTGCCTCTCCATATCGTGAAAAAATGTAGTGTTATACAGCCACTGATTGTATTCATTTGGCATCATGATTCCCCTTCCTTGTTTTAGATTAGTGATCTACCTTTTATACATGTAATAGACTATTCGTTAAACTATTCGTAATAAAACATTGGTTACATTTGCCTTGTGTCACTTGGGCCCTCATGGGAGCAAAGAATAGTAACCTACCAGACAATCTGTAAGGGTAGGCTTGGGCAAGAGGTTGGCTATCTATCTATTTCTGTTAAAATAATAGCCATAAAAATCGAGCAGCCAAGTCAGAAAGAGAAACAGTAAAAACCCAGCCAATCAAAATGAGGAGAGGCTCTTCTGGTAGAGACGGGAGCTAGATAATGAAGATAGAAAGATGCATAGGACAAGGAAAAAGCTGCATGGTAAAGCGAGGTATAAAACAGACTTGGCTTGAGCTGACTGAAAGCTCATGCTCCATATGGGGGTTAGAAAGGCAAAAGAAAAAGAATGTGTCAGATGATGTCAAATATGCAATTCTTGAAACCATATGTAATAATGTGCGATGATCAGGCAGCTTCAAACATCGCTATACGATTCTTGACTTGTGCTCGAGATAAACAGCTAGTCGTTTTGCACCGACCAGATCATAAGTGATAAAACCAGTGGTATGAAGTCCATCCTATCGACTTTACATCTTTAAACTTTAAAGAAATGTGCTATAAGCAACTAACAGTGCATCAGTCTGACCGTGTAAGTGAACATTCAAAACTGGTTTCGCTGGGGTTGGAAACTATTATCACACGACCAGCAAGAACGTGTGTTTGCTACTACGCGAAACTGGCCACCTTCTGCAGCATATTGCCAAGTGGGACATTGCTTGTTTTATCGTCTTTGTAGGTGCCATCTTTGATTTTTGAATATTTTTAACTTGTGAACAAAAGAGCCTTATTTGGTCTCGTTTGTAGTGAACGTCACAAAATGTCTTGTTGTCTCTGCAAGGCAAATATGTCAGAATCCATGCTCAAGATAACAGGGATTGTGAAACCAAACATTGTTTTCATGTTTAGGATTGTTTTGATTACTCGTCGGTGCCAGAATGCTGGAAAACAATCAATAGCGGCAAGGTGCGGCAAAGATTACTTCCCAATAGCTCACACAGTAGTGAGTCGAAAATCATTCAGTTATGATTTGTTCTGTTCTCTGCCGCTCTCATGTGACCCAGTCTACTATCGAGTAGCGAGTAATCTGTATAATTAGGGAATTAGCACTCACTAGTGTCTCCTAAGGATCTTTACAAACAAATGTTCTTTATCATGTAGCCACTAAATTGCAAAATATTGTTTTCATAATGTCAAGTCAGGTAGACACTCGACCCCTATCAACTTTCCTGCTTCGTACACTTTTGTGGACATGGTTCCTTGACATCCTGAGCCAACTTTGTACTGGTCCACCCCTGCCTTTTCTCATGGAAACAATTCCATCCAATGCTGTTCAAAATACAGCATTTTAAATGACCGAAATATTTTAGCTTTGCGAAAATATATAATATCCACCCCCGCCCATTTTTTCTACATTCAAAAGGTGAAGAATGTCGGTATGTTTTCTCTTCTGTGTACCATGCTCTTCATATCCTCTGATAATATTGAAGTTTATCAGTATTTTACCTTGACTTACTTTTTCCCCAACAGTACAGTTTGTAATAATAAGAGGGCCTGAAGCATTCCTGAATATATCGAGTACCAGCGCGTAGTGTCGAGGGACAATTAATTATCTAGTGTAATCCATTACAAAAAACAGTTGTAACCATTCACCTTAAGTTTCCTTTCCCAATCTTCTCCCTCTCTCTCCCACACATACACACACACACACACACGCGCGCGCGCGCGCGCACACACACACATAAACAATAATTAAATATAGCTGAATTCTTATGGGTGAGAGCTAATTTTACAAACTGATCAATAAGACATTTCTTTCTGATAGAGAAATATTTGTAAGATGCCACTCTTTCAGTGCCAGACAGCTAACCATACGTAGTAATCTGACTCTTTCAGTGCCAGACAGCTAACCATACGTAGTAATCTGACTCTTTCAGTGCCAGACAGCTAACCATACGTAGTAATCTGACTCTTTCAGTGCCAGACAGCTAACCATACGTAGTAATCTGACTCTTTCAGTGCCAGACAGCTAACCATACGTAGTAATCTGACTCTTTCAGTGCCAGACAGCTAACCATACGTAGTAATCTGACTCTTTCAGTGCCAGACAGCTAACCATACGTAGTAATCTGACTCTTTCAGTGCCAGACAGCTAACCATACGTAGTAATCTGACTCTTTCAGTGCCAGACAGCTAACCATACGTAGTAATCTGACTCTTTCAGTGCCAGACAGCTAACCATAAGTAGTAATCTGACTCTTTCAGTGCCAGATAGCTAACCATACGTAGTAATCTGACTCTTTCAGTGCCAGACAGATAACCATACGTAGTAATCTGACTTCTTCTAAGCTACACTTCTGTTGCACTTACTTTGTCCATTATAACTGCACTGCCCCCCCCTACCCCCACTACAACCCCGACCCCAATCATAGCTGTATCCCCCTGCCCATTTCAGACTCCATGAATATGGTATATGCAACAGGTATTTTCTTTGAATGGGTAGAAAGCATACGGAAGTTGCACTTTCCGTCTCTCACTAGGATTGACATTCCTGGTTTACCGGAATCAATGGACATAAATGAGCTGTCTGAGAAGTAATAAACTAATACTATAACCGTTTGGAGTTTTAACAACAGATCATCATCATGGTACACGGGTAGTAACGTATAAGTGGTCTGTTATTCTAACTCAAGTGTGAGTCAGAAGAAGCTCAGCACAGTGCACAGGGCTCTGTAGCAACTGCGGGGATCATGCAATACTTTGAGTATATTTTTAACTCAAAATATTGCTCAGGCAGCGCCGTTAGGCTATTTCCAACTGCCAAGGGATTTTTTACATACGCAACAATGCACACGTGCGTCCAATCTCATTACCCGGAGACCAGAGGTGATTACTAAAAGTCCAAGTCCATGTGAAAAAAATCACAACCCTTACCGGGGATTGAACCCGGAACCTCTAGCACTCGAAGCGGACACCATGCCTGGAGACCACGCAGTCCCTCTAATATAAAGGGGAAGATCTAGACGGAGCCGATATAACAGTGTTGTGCAGACGAGACTTGTGAGTGATGACAGGTCTCTGAGGCTAATCCAATAAAGTTACCTGTGATTGATTGCTGACATAGAACGCTTATATCTTCTTTAGGGTCACAGTGGTCTATCATAAGGAACTTCTTATGGACACGGTAAAAGTAGTAATTTGTGTTAACTGCTACTTTAAGCGAGTGAGCAAGCATGACAGTGCGCTAAACTGCAAAAACACAATATAACCCTTTTTTCCCCCTTTTCTCTGCAAGACTTAGATGGCGTAAAGTAGTATTGATAGTCTACAATGACTAAGTAATCAGCATGATTCAAACTGGAAGGGAACTAATAAAGTGACCTTCACGTGAGGCCAAATAATAGGACGACTTCCGCAAGCTGGTGGAGAACCTTGCTCCATTGGGGTACAAAGTCCAGGAGAAACAGAGGAGTGACAGAAATTACTAGAAGAGGAAGGCGGTGTTTATGCGTGTGTATGTGTGTGAGAGGGGGTGGGGGTGCAAATAAGATGCATCATCGTGAATACCACTCTATAGATCAGTCATGCTGTGTCATGTCAATAATGAATTGAATATGATATGTCTCCCAAAACGTTCACGAATGACTAATCTGATTTACTATATAGCATTAAGTAATGGAAAAAAAAAAGGGCACTGCAATAATTTTGATTGTCGACCTGAATGTTAAGATCGCATAACACAGAATTGGCATATATTATGGAACCATTTTTGAACAGGAGACCGGTATATTATTGACGTAAGAATTTTCCAACAGCCAAGAACACGGGACACAGGAATTGTCAGTCGATTTAAGAACCAGTGACATTGATTATATGTGTTCAAATACAAAAACAAATATTAGATTATCTTTGTGCGATGCTAAGGCTTACAGAAGTGATGATGTATTTATTGTTTCATTTTCGTTTTATAGAAACGTTAAGTCGAAACTCAAGAAAGACGTATCTCACAATCGTAGAAACAAATATAACGCATGATATTTTAAGGATAAAGAAGCTGGTGAACATTTTCGGTTACAAAGTAAAATAAGTGCCAGCTCCTGCAACAGCTATCAAACTAAGTCAGGTAAGAAGTCTGCTGTGAACTGACTGAAGGAATTTGGAATGAACCTTGCATAAAAGTCCTTGGTAAAAGAGAAAATAAGTGGTTGATAACGTGTGTAACCGTTTAGAAATCCAAGAACAGAAATTCAAAAAGACAAAGCAAAACAACAATGAAATTAGAGCTGCTCATTGAAACTACAAAGAGGCTAATAAGGAGGCTAGGACTAATAAGGGTGAATGACAGGAACTACTTCGATATCCTAGCATAAGAAGCACAAATAAGACAACAGAGATCTTTACATCCCTACAATTAAATTACAGGATAAATATAGTTAACCAACAGGATAAATCAAATGTAGTCAAGGAAAGATGTCACACCAAAGATCAAATGGACACATGGGCTAAATACTGTTAAAAACTTCTTAATACATTCTCTCCAGAGGTCACTCCAGATTATGCAGCCTTTAGATATAGAATAGAATGTCAACTATGATATTACCATCAAAAAAGCAATCAAATGAAAATCTCCTGAAGGAAGGAAAGGCTGTAAATTCAGATCATATCTTTGCATAAGTCATTTAGGTCCATAGAGACACATCTACGGCATTGCTACACAAATTATTTACTAAATTCTGGCAGACTAAAGAAATAACAGAGGTGTGGAGATAATGAAATCTTGCAAAACTGCAACAACAAAAGGTGACCTGCAGAAACGTTAAAACTATAGAGGTATTTAGTAGCTGTTAGGTCCTAGAAGGTATTAAATAATATTATTTTGAAGGGACTAAAATATGGCATAGAATGATGAACAGGGATGAACAGATTTATTTGTGTCTGAGCAGAACCTGAACTGACCACGTAGCCGCACTAGGCATAATATCTGAACATAGGACTGAAGTGAATTCGCCAGTTTATAATGGATTCGTTGACTGTGAAAAAGGATTTGAGAACATGGATAGGAAATCTCTCCGGAAATTAATGAGGCATTATGAGATCCTGAAGAAAATGATTAATTGAGTAAAGGCAACACATAAAGATATGTCGAGTTTTTGTGTGAAGCGAAGCTAACAGCAAGCTTAATAAAACAGTAATGCAACAATATTAATAATAAACCAGGAAACAATACTCTCATCTCTCGTAGTGATATTACACTCAACGATGACGAGTTATGCACCTATGTAGGCATTCATGTAGATACAGATGGGGGAAAATCAAAAGGGCTACCAGGCAGGCTTGAACACAATGAAAACGTCAGGAACACTAAACTAATAATATGGAACTGTTTATTGATTCCAGCGTTGTTGTTGTCAGAGAATGAGTCGGGGGTAAGTTGTCTAGGTCATAGTTTACACAAGACGGCTCTAATTAGTATCATTACATGGACGGAGGTCTCATTTTAGAACACTTACTGTAATTACACTTCAGAACGACCAAAACTGCACTCAGCAAAAACACACATCTCACAGCAAACTGCTTTCTTCTATCTCAATGTGTCGTGCAGCCATAACCAGGTTTTTCTCAGGAACAGGCCGGCAGCTTGTGACATTCAATTAGGCTATAAATTCATTCAAACTGGGCATTAAAAGCGCCACAGGACCAGTCTCTTGCTTGATTGAAAACGAGACTGAGCTTTCTCATTCGCTTAAATTTTAAATAATCTATTCTACTTCTTGTGCACTTAAATATTCTGCTCACGGTTTTACGTTTTTCTCATCCGGCACACTTCAGCCAAACTACATTTGCATCGAGTTGGTATCACTTACTCGATTTGATCACGTATACATTATAATTAGTATTCGATGCCATCCGTCATGATTCTCACACATAATTTATGTTTATTAGAACATTTACCAGCAATGAGAAACTGAACAAGCTCAATGATTATGATGATTATAATTAAGTGATGAACTCATAACTTGATTTCATTTCACCCGAAATACAATGTTCGATCTTTATATGTACATGTGTATAGTCTTAGTTGATAGGCATCTTTAATGAGCGCAAGGAATTACTTTTTCTTTTCTTTCAACCTCAGACCGTGCAAACTATGCTTAGTTGGGAATTATCACAGTAAAGACCGTGATGAATCTTTTCTGTTAACTACTTTGCACCGCTTGGAAGTACAGGACGTGTTTATCAGTATCGTCCCAGAGAGTGACTGTCCTAGCGCAGTGTTGAGTAAATAACTTTGTAATCGCATTAGACCACCCTGGTAGTCCTAATACCGGGATCAAAGCTCTCGTGTCATTGATTTGACTGACTACCAAAGGCAGTGCATGTTTCTGCCAGTGCAAAAGCCGTCTTGGTCTTTGCAGCTTAACCCAAAGTTCTTAAGTTTGCCTTTCACTCTTAGTCTCGTGCCTTCTAGTGAAATTTAAGGCAACAGTAATCACGTGAAAAATACCAGAGGAGGGTCCTGTCGCGCTTCTTGTATGCGCACTAATGCGTAATAAAGTGAGTGACTAATGCATTTCCTTGTCGCCTTTCCCCTACAGAAAGTTAATCTGATTGGCTAGTGCCCTGTAGGTTATGGGTTGATTCTTGAACTCTATTTGGTTAGCATCTGTTTCGGGTATACTTGAGGTCATTCCTGCAGACCAGCTAGTCTTCGGCGAAAGACTAATGGAAATGAAGTCCATCGTATGGCTTTGAAATAACAGTTTTCCTTTATAGAAATGTGCAAAATATCCAGTTTTTTTCTTTGGATAAAATTGTCGCTTTTAGATATCTAAGTTAGTTGCGTATCCTTTACAGAACGTTGCAGAATTAACTCGGGCACTTTTTGGCTGTTGTGAGTTTTTTAAGGCACGTTTTACGGTGTCCTGTTGGTCTGCCATCAGCACAAAGATTTGGTTAGTTTCACGGTGTCCTGTTGGTCTGCCATCAGCAACGAGAATTTGTGTAGTCTCACGGTGTCCTGTTGGTCTGCCATCAGTACCGAGAATTTGTTTAGTCTCACGGTGTCCTGTTGGTCTGCCATCAGTACCGAGAATTTGTTTAGTCTCACGGTGTCCTGTTGGTCTGCCATCAGCACCGAGAATTTGTTTAGTCTCACGGTGTCCTGTTGGTCTGCCATCAGCACCGAGAATTTGTTTAGTCTCACGGTGTCCTGTTGGTCTGCCATCAGCAACGAGAATTTGTTAGTCTCACGGTGTCCTGTTGGTCTGCCATCAGCACCGAGAATTTTTTTAGTCTCAGGGTGTCCTGTTGGTCTGCCATCAGCACCGAGAATTTGTTTAGTCTCACGGTGTCCTGTTGGTCTGCCATCAGCACCGAGATTTTGTAGTCTCACGGTGTCCTGTTGGTCTGCATCAGCACCGAGATTTTGTAGTCTCACGGTGTCCTGTTGGTCTGCCATCAGCACAAAGATTTTGTTAGTTTCACAGTGTCCTGTTGGCCTGCCACCAGCACCGAGAATTTGTGTAGTCTCACGGTGTCCTGTTGGTCTGCCATCAGTACTGAGAATTTGTTAGTCTCACGGTGTCCTCTTGGTCTGCCATCAGTACCGATAATTTGTTTAGTCTCACGGTGTCCTGTTGGTCTGCCATCAGCACCGAGAATTTGTTTAGTCTCACGGTGTCCTGTTGGTCTGCCATCAGCACCGAGAATTTGTTTAGTCTCACGGTGTCCTGTTGGTCTGCCATCAGCAACGAGAATTTGTTAGTCTCACGGTGTCCTGTTGGTCTGCCATCAGCACCGAGAATTTGTTTAGTCTCACGGTGTCCTGTTGGTCTGCCATCAGCACCGAGAATTTGTTTAGTCTCACGGTGTCCTGTTGGTCTGCCATCAGCACCGAGAATTTGTTTAGTCTCACGGTGTCCTGTTGGTCTGCCATCAGCACCGAGAATTGTTTAGTCTCACGGTGTCCTGTTGGTCTGCCATCAGCAACGAGAATTTGTTTAGTCTCACGGTGTCCTGTTGGTCTGCCATCAGCACCGAGAATTTGTTTAGTCTCACGGTGTCCTGTTGGTCTGCCATCAGCACCGAGAATTTGTTTAGTCTCACGGTGTCCTGTTGGTCTGCCATCAGCACCGAGAATTTGTTTACTCTCACGGTGTCCTGTTGGTCTGCCATCAGCACCGAGATTTTGTAGTCTCACGGTGTCCTGTTGGTCTGCCATCAGCACCGAGAATTTGTTTAGTCTCACGGTGTCCTGTTGGTCTGCCATCAGCACCGAGAATTTGTTTAGTCTCACGGTGTCCTGTTGGTCTGCCATCAGCAACGAGAATTTGTTAGTCTCACGGTGTCCTGTTGGTCTGCCATCAGCACCGAGAATTTGTTTAGTCTCACGGTGTCCTGTTGGTCTGCCATCAGCACCGAGAATTTGTTTAGTCTCACGGTGTCCTGTTGGTCTGCCATCAGCACCGAGAATTTGTTTAGTCTCACGGTGTCCTGTTGGTCTGCCATCAGCACCGAGAATTTGTTTAGTCTCACGGTGTCCTGTTGGTCTGCCATCAGCAACGAGAATTTGTTAGTCTCACGGTGTCCTGTTGGTCTGCCATCAGCACCGAGAATTTGTTTAGTCTCACGGTGTCCTGTTGGTCTGCCATCAGCACCGAGAATTTGTTTAGTCTCACGGTGTCCTGTTGGTCTGCCATCAGCACCGAGATTTTGTAGTCTCACGGTGTCCTGTTGGTCTGCCATCAGCACCGAGAATTTGTTTAGTCTCACGGTGTCCTGTTGGTCTGCCATCAGCACCGAGAAAGTACCGGCGACGATCCTAAAATACTTTAGGTCGATTTTTTTTTTTGGGGGGGGTGCCTGGGCAGCGCTGCTAGGCTACTCTTTTCGATTTCTAACTGCCAATGAATTTATTACTTTCGCAACAATACACACATGCGACAGGTCTTACTAGAGACCAGGGAAAATTACAAGAAATCCAGGTGAAAAATGCCCTGCCTTCACCTGGGCCTGAACCCTGGACCTTTTATCACTCGAAGCAGACCCCATGCCTCGAGACCACTCAGATCGTCGACCTCTGCAACTTAAAGTGTCGAATCCGACAGGAAAAGTCCGAGATAATCCGATTTCTTGGTCTTGTTCTGCGTTCGCCATTAAAAGTGTGACAGACCCGTTGCGTTGTGATTTACAGCCAGGCTGCGATATATGCGTCTTTTGGTCTAACGCATCCAATTTCAGCAATCATGTAAGTATTCTTCTTATACGATTTGTTTGTAAGAGAGGAGAGCAGTGGATATATTCTTCTAACCCTCTGAAACAAAAATCTACAGCCCACACATGGAGAGATACTCCGTGAAACCACCTTGGAGGTCATTAGGGAACACAGGACGGCTTAGCCAGCTTTCGTGACATGTAGTCCTCCTTTGGGTTCACTGTTCGCATTTACTCGTAAGTATTTCCTAGAATTTTCAGTTTATTCGATATTATAACCGAGTATACTTACCCTGTCCATTAAATACGTAGCGTACAACTTCCGTTTAATGTTAAGATTTGCTTTCTTAGTCGTTTTTCAGTCTGAAAATTGCTAACATTTGCATTTTCCTCTATATGTAGACTGAGATGATATAGTTTCATTGCATAACTTCTGAGTAGAGTGCTTGGCGTGAGGCTGTGAGCCGCGGCTATCATTTACATGTTTTTCGACTGTCGCTAACGTAGTTTGTTCTATGAACGGTATATTCAGAAAATAGCGAGTAGCCTGTTGCCACAGAAAGTGTGGTGCTGTATTTGAATGATCGCGTGTGCAACAACATGTCTTGTGTAATGCTGCATCCATCGCTGGTAGGCTGCATTTCAAATGTCAGATTTGTTTTGTGTGACGGCACTTCTTGCATACATTTAGTGCTACTGGATATGCTGAGACTGCAATCTGTGTCAAGGTCTCCATAAGGAACAGCGATGGACATTCTGTGTGGATGGTTTTGTTAGCACAAGAACAGAGCAACTATAAATCAGTATCTGCGATTACCTAATAACTGATTAAATAACGTACCGTGGTAATCGTCGCAGACATGAGTCACTGAAGTCCAGGTAATATCAAAACGTTCTAATACAACACAAACTGTGACCCAAAAAGTCAACGGAAAGATGGAAAGAATGCACACAAATAAAAAAGAATGTTATGATTAAAGTGTTTTTTCAAAGTCTATATACAAAACAAACAGTACTGGAAGACTTAAGTAATAGTAAGTAAGTAAATTCTACCCCACCAAGACATCAGCAGAGCGATAAACACCCAGTGACACACGGTGCCACCATGCTGATGATGATCACCAGTGGAGAGGTCCCAGAAACCCTTTTCAGCCGTTAGGTTATATTTATGGCCCGGCTATATTCTGGACCCCCTAAAAAATGGGGAGCACTACTGTAATATTATTTCCAAAATGCACGGTCAAGATACATCCTATGTAATAGGAAGTAACATGGTCATAATGGGCGTTTTTGATGGACCGAAACTGAAAATAAAAACGCGAAACAAAACGAAACAACAGGTTTGTTGAATGTTAATTCCTGAAGGACTAACAACACCAAAACTGTGAAAATGACCTTTGTTTCTGTTACCACAAGAAAATCAATAGTACTGCCCTGTTTGTCTTTAAACTGTGTTGTGTTTCTTATATTACCCCCCCCCCCCCCCACCCTCCTTAACCCCCCTTGCTTTCACAAAATTTTCGCTGAAGAAATTTATGCTTTTAAAAGCCAGCCTTATTTTAATAGA
>CAJHNH020002007.1:0-50000 GCA_905116865.2 Candidula unifasciata
AAACAAGTCTCGAAGTCGTGGTCGAAGGCAGAAAGGGCAAGGTACACGGGTTGGAGCTATTAGAACATGGTTCAAATGCGCCCGTGTAGGCCTCAACAATTCGTATACTGTATTGGAAATGTGTTATCACAAATCAACGTGAACATATTCTTATAGACCGCCTAGTTTACAGCAACGATCTTGTTGCCCTTCAGAAAACACGTCTTAGCGACAACTCTTTTTATAAGAGGCGACACATAGAATTAGCCATCCTTGGTCGAAATAGTGTGGCTTCAGAGGTGAACATGTCTAGGAGGGACAGAGACGAGATACAATTACAGGCGGTCAGAGTTCGGTCCCAGCATTCTTTTGTGTTGGTGAATATTTATGCTTGCAACGCGAGCGTGGACTTGTTTAAGCGTTTGGCAGTATTAAAGTGAAAAAATATCTCACGAGAGAAATGTCATTTTCTGTGATTTCAATGATTATGTCACATCATAAGGAAACATTTAACCTAATGCACAGGAGCAAGAGCTAAAGGCCATGTTTGAAACTGTTTACCTAGTTTGTTTTAACAGTGGCGGTGTCACGAGGGTAGCAAGTAGACCAGGTGATGAAGACAGTGCTATTGCTCTGACCCTAGTTTCTCCTTTACTCACTTCAGTGTATTTTTTTTTTTTTAGCTTAAGCCATGAGTTGTTAACCCTTAGGCTCGGTATTATGGATATCGCAACGTTTCGGCCTTGATTCCATTGTAAATACCATAAATCTGGGAGAAATGTGGCTTTTCTGCCTACTCCTGGGAGTGAACCCGGACCACAAGGAGTTCGTTACCCGTTCACCGCGCAATCCGGTTTAGCCAATTACGCTAGAGAGCCGGGCCACTTAAGTGTTTAAATGGGGTGTACTAGGGTACCATGGCAGCGACCACCACCCCTGCAAAACAGTGGTGGAGAAAGGCAGACCCAAAAGATACAAGTCAAAGGTCAAGACATTTATGTATGACAGTACAGGCCATGATATGGTTGGTAAAATAAGGCGTGACAAGCGAAAAAAAAAAAAAAAGTGGCAAAAAGAAGAGCTGGGAGCAGCCCCTTGGTGAAATTGTAAGATGGAAAAAGCCTGGGCAAAAAAGCGTGGTGCTGTAACAAAAATGGCAAAATGCCAAACGCAACACAGTCGCCCAGCCTGGTCATATCTTAGGCCTGCAAAGAGACATGGAAATAAAAGTATGCTACTTTAAGGGATCAATACACGGCATTTTTTCCAGTTTAATGACAGAAATATCCATTTTTCAATGTTTTCGTTTTTTGTAAAGTTCCGCATGCGTAGAAGAGATTACACACAAAATTAATGTAATTTGTAGACAATTAGTCAGTTTTCTCAAAACTATATATCTGTTTGTTGTGTGTGTAAAATCCTAAAATCTCACAAATTTAAAGACTAGAGAACATGAAATTTGGTGTTAATGCCCCATAAACCATATTATAGGGACATGTCTGTTTAAAAGTAAATTTTATAAAGTTTTTGTATTTTTAAATTTGATTATTGTCTTATGATGCAAATTTTTTTTTTTCAACAAACCTACATTTTAAAATTGTGGTCAGGGCTATTAAAATGAAGAGGGATTGGTTTGAGTGTCTTCTTGTCGATATCAGAGAGGTGTTCCCGGAAACGATCAGCTAGCTTCCTGCCAGTTTCCCCAATGTATGCCTTGCTGCATCGTTTGCAGATAATTGCATAAATTACGTTGCGGGATTCGCAAGTAAAAGGTTCCCTAATTTGAAAAGAACCATTAGGGAAACTGACCGAAGAAGTCTGGACAACGAAAGGACATGTCTTGCAGGTGCTGCGTGAGCACTGAGAAGTCCCAAGAGGAAGTGCTGTATGGATCGGTGGGAGTCGGCTTCGGACAAGTATGTCTTTAAGGTTGCGATCTCGTCTGTAAACTAATCTAGGTTTCTCACTAAAGATAATCTTGGTGTCCGGATCAGAGCGGAGGATGTCCAAATGACGAAAGAATACTTTGGAAGCAACCTCATTGTTAGGGTGAAAAGTCAAGATCAATTTAGGTTCATCATTGGTGGAGTTACGTTTGGTAGGAAAAGCATCTCTCCTGGTGATTGCTAAAACTTTGTTTAGAGCCCCTTGTAAAATGTGTTCCGGATAGAAACGGGCACGGAAGAATTCAAGAAGTTCAACTGATTTATCAAAGAAGTCAGAATCTTCAGAGCACAACCTGCGCAATCGAAGGAGCTGTGAATATGGAATAGAATTTTTATACGGTAGTGGGTGAGAAGACGTATAGAGGAGATAACTGTGAGAATCCGTGGGTTTGTAGTAGGCTGTGGTTTTCAGACACGGGAAATCGATGCTAATCGTGATGTCAAGAAAGTTAACTGAAGTGGTGGAGATCAGTGAGGTGAATTTGATAGCCGGATTGAAATTGTTGATGTAAGTAATAAATTGGTCAAGCTCAACCATGGACATTTCGGTGATACCAACGCCATCATCTATGTATCTCCTATACACCTCCGGAAACTTGCCCGGGTATGATAAACTGACCTCGTATTCCAGGTGGCCCATAAAGAGGCACGCGTAACTAGGACCCATCTTGGTGCCCATCGCAACCCCACTGATCTGGTCAAAATACTCACCATTAAACTCAAAAGAGTTGAGGGTCAGTACCAGTTCGGCAAGGCGTACAAGAACTGAAGTAGGGATGATCGGGTTGGACCTTCTGTCCAAAAAGAACTGGAGTGCTCTAAGACCATCAGAGTGAGGGATAGACGTATAGAGGGAGCATACGTTTATCAGGAAAAGATGATAGGTTTTACCGGGAAGTAGTCTGATGGATTCGAAAATGTTGAGGGCATGGTTGGTGTCCTTGACAAATGAAGGGAGACTGGTGACAATCGGTTGGAAAATACTATCTAAAAATTCAGAAAGATACACCGTGGGACAGGAGCATGCAGATACAATGGGACGTCCAGGGTTGTTGGGCTTATGGATCTTAGGCAGCAAGTACATACACGGTTTGCCAAGTTGGCTGTCAAAAACACGCATATTGTTGGCCTGCTTAGGAAGAGTACCCTGTGAAATAAATGATTGTAACGTGTCCTTGACTTTCTTATTGTTGGAGACTGTGGGGTCGTCCCTTCTTGCGGAATAGAAAACGGGGTTTCTGAGTTGGGTACTGGCTTCCTCAATATAAAGATCCTTCCTCCAAACCACTACAGCGCCCCCTTTGTCAGCTGACTTTATAACAATATCGTTCCTCTTTCTGAGGGAGGAGAGTGCCGGCCATTCACCTTTGGAGAGGTTGGATTAGGTAAAGGCCTTTGTTCCAACTGTTGGATAGTATGAAGCGTGTGGCTGATGTATAGATCAAGCGCCATAGATTTACCAGCAGGAGGAGTCCACTGTGAACGGGATTTGTTGGCCGTTGAAAGAAATGTAGTTTCGTCAATAGGCCCAGTGGGGGCGGGTGGTTGACCCCAGTGATGATGTTTCAGGCGTAGACGGCGATAGAAGGAGTGTGCATCCTGGAGGAGCGTGTATTTGTCAGCACGTGGTCTTAGAGGGATAAATTTCAAGCCTTTACTAAGGAGTGAGCGTTCATCATCGGAGAGGGGTAGGTCGGGTGGGATGCAAACAACAAGATTTGGGGCTAAGGCTGGATTAGCAGGTGCTCCAAAGGATTGTGGGGGCCGGAGGCAGTTCATGTTATTCTTCTTTGTATTGGTAAGGAAAGAATACCACTCCTGATTGGTGGTGTGAATAGTAGAGCGGATGATCAAATAGGCCAACCTGTTGTTGGTTAAGAGCTTTCGTAGATTGTAGACCAGAATATCAATCTGGTCGCACAGTTGTTGGAGGTGGCGTTCGTGTGCATCTAGTATGCAACGCATGCGAAGATAAGCGCATTTCTCCTCGATTCTGGCCAATGGTTGGCTGTAGTTCAAGGATGGCAGGCATACTGAAGGATGGAATTTGGTGGCGAAACCTTTCGGGATAATTTTTAAACGTAAACATCCTTGTAGAAAATTCCGATGAGATGTAACGCTGGTTTTCTTAAACGTGGTGAAAGCGAGATTTTTAGCAGTCAGAGACAACTCTGCGGGCATCAGACTGAAAGCAATAGTGATAAAAGAACGCAGGTTAGTCATGACTGAGGCGTGGGAAGGCATTTGGGAAGAGTAGAACACAGGTTAGACACAAAAGTATATAAAGGGAAACAAATTTTAGAAACTTATTTTATTAAAAAGTACTCACGTAACCTTGAGTGACGAAAGCGCGGAAAATAAACCAAACATGCACAGTGACAAACAAAAACGTGGGTCAGGCGCAGTCGATGTGAAAATCTAAAAATGGTGAAACTATGGGGGTGACTGCAGTCAAGCTAATACAATGAATTCCAGAGAAATTTGACTAAAAAGCTCAACAAAATGGGAAAGAGGAAAACGTGCACAAAACAACAATTAAAGCGTGCGGAAAAACCGGAGCAAAATGGCTACATAGAATATTCACGGTAGCATGGAACGAAAGGAAAACACCGGAGGATTGGCAAAAAGCTATTATAGTCCCAATTTGGGAAAAAACAAGGGCAATAAAAGAGAGTGTGACACATACAGAGGAATTTCTTTATTGATCCACGTAGGGAAGCTATATTCAAAAGTACTTGAGACAAGAACAAAACATATTGTAGAGACACAGCTGAGTAAAACTCAGTTTGGATTTAGGAAAGGAAAAAGTTGCACAGACGCCCTTTTCACCCTAAGACAACTTAGTGAAAAGGCAATAGAATATAACAAACAACTCAATATAGCATTCTTTGACCAAGAAAAAGCCTTTGACAGGGTAGACAGGAACAAACTATGGAATATATTGAACGACTATGGAGTACAAGGTCAGCTACTAGACAACATCAGATCTCTGTACCAAACAAGCTCAAGCGTAGTTAGAACAAATGTTGGTGTGACAGACGAATTCATACTAAGAACAGGAGTAAGACAGGGTTGTGTACTATCACCACTACTATTCAATATATACATGGACAGAATAACAACAGCAGCAAACCATGTAATGATAAGCGAACTGTTAACTACACCAAGCAGTGAGACAGAGTTAGTTGAAAGAGATCACTATAATGAAAACATACACTCCGATCCTGAAGAAGTACATCCCCAATTGAACGAAATACTTTTCGCAGACGACCAAAGCATAATACATGAAAACGAAAAAGAACTTCAAATCCACGTAAATGCGCTACACACAGTCTGCAACGAATATAACATGAAGATCAGCATCACCAAAACAGAAATTCTGAAAATAAGTAGAACACCTAATATACTAATTATTCAAGTTAACAACGAACAACTCAAACAAGTGCAGCAATTTAAATACTTGGGGAGCATCTTCACAGATGATGGAAGAATTGATAGGGAACTTGAGGCAAGATGTCAAAAGGCGAACGCAGTAACTTACCAACTCTCCCCACTGCTAAAACACCCAAGCATCACTATGGCACTAAAACGACAACTGATAAATTGCATGTTTATACCAACTGTGGCACAGTCGTGCCTATACATCCCCCAAGAAATAGATGTGCCTAAGTCGGCCAAGTGGAATGAATATAGTTCGTATCTCTCTTCAATCGTACTCAAGAACAAGGCCAGTGATGTAATCAATTACATAAGAGCTGGTTTATTCATAATATTCTCGTCACACACATTTCATAAATTCAATAAGCAATAGTATATGAACACTCCTTATTACTGGCTATTCGTATGCCTCTACGAGTTCCTTAACCACTGTTCTGGCTAAACTCCAAGTTTAACATATACCTTCTAAACGAAGTAAAGCACTAGTTTTCTCCTAACCGGTTTCTCTAGCGGTCTAGCCCTAACTGTCTTCTCATGGCGGTTCCGGGGCTAACTGTCCTCTCCAGCAAGTTTCCGGGACTAACTCACTGTTCTAGCTACAAACTCCAAGTTTAACATATACCTTCTAACGAAGTACAGCACTAGTTTTCTCTCAAGCGGTTTCTCTAGCGGTCTAGCCGGGACTAACTCTCCTCTCCATGGCGGTTCCGGGGCTAACCGTCCTCTCCAGCGGTTCCGGGACTAACTAACTTCTCAAGCCCTGGCTCTGACTTTATTCCACCGCTTTCCCGCTCCTCCTGGCGTACCATCTTAATCACTCCCCTGTCACCTGTCCTTGGTGGTCACGTTTGGATGAACGTATCTCGTCAGCTGGTCACAGCTCACGGGCACTCGTCGAATGTTTCATCCCTCACTGTCAGATGTCATCGGTGTGTTCTGCATAGCTGGCTAGGCCATGGCTTTCTAATCACCCATTCTGTCATTTCACACAGTGATGGATTAGTACACCGTGTGGTGGTCTGAAATGTATGCTTGTTCATTTAACCCCTTTCTGCTATTTTCATTACATTCGCCCTACACACTTTTAACAAAATTGTTTCCTATCTTCAATTTTATGAAAACTACTCTAATTATACCCGCTACCTAACTAAACCTTATGTGAACATCTAGCCACGTAATGAAAGCATACAACATAACATGTAACATCATAAAATTCATGCAGTATAATGAAAACGTGACATGCATACAATAACTAATAGTCAATAATTCTAAAGACATAAAAAAAAAAACGATGCAACTCCCTCGTTGTATTAGCATAACAACCTATTATTCACTGGTATCCCTAATGAATGTGCGGAGTTGTCTGAAGTATAAAGGAATAGTATCTGTATTCCCACTTTATAAACTCAAACCTGAAAACTTTGTAGACAAGAAATAACATGCCATGTATCCCCAGTTATCAATAAAGTAAAACTCGAAAATGTCATCTCCCCAAGAAATGATGAAAATAGAATCTCTGAGAAAGTCAACATAGACTGAATAATAAGGTATAACCTTTACAGAGTATAAATAATTCTTATACCGTTAGGTATATTAATTGGAGAGAAATTTCTCGGAAACAATAGTAGCATTTCCTCAAGTCGAATGTACAATGCCACCACCTGTATTTACAGGCATTTATCTACTGTGATAGTCCACAGCGTTTATTGTTGCTTCCCTAAGAGGTTGCTTCCTCTGTTTAATGCATATCGCATCTTCTGTAAAGAAATAGCCGGCCTATATTCAGTTACCAATCATGTCATGCTTTGGACTGGCTTATCGCCAAGTACGTTTCTAACTGTGTACCTCAGTAAAGTCTGGTTAAACTCAAATCAGTCGTCATTCTGACAGAATGTATAAGAGAGGTTTTGTGGCCAGTAACTCTCTTAGCGAACATAAAACATGTAGGTATTGTAATCTTCACCCACAACCGAACGTGTGGATTTTCACTTGTCCGGGAGAGTACAACACGAAAAAAAAAAAAAAAAAACGTTCATAGTGCAAAACCGCATGTAAATATTAAATGGTAGGGACAAAACAACAGGTATATATTTAATATTGTCGGACAAATGACATGTAGACACAACAACAGAATATGTGTAGCGAGCGCGGTACCTCTGTACACAGCAATATAGCGTACGTAAATTGTAATTAATAAAACTAATTACTTGTTATACACCCTACAATCCCACATTTATTGAACCATTTTACGAACGATCCCATTTCAGTCAGTCATGGGGGAAGAAAGGGTGGGGGGGGGGAAGCTGTAATTAATGTATGGTTTACTCAGGGTATAAATTCAGTCTACCCCCTGATGATTCTGGCCTACTAACTGTAGTGGATGCTAATTGTTCTAGTTCTATTTCTTCTTCTGTCTCATTAGTGATCTGTGTTTTTTCTTTGATTAAATGATTAGTTACTTTTGTACATTTAAAGCCTTTCCGTCGCAAATAAAGAAAAGTTATAAGTCCCATCAATACGCATAATCCAGATATCAGTATGATCCTGTTTCTGTGTGTATTTAAAGTATTTCCTTGTAAATCAAGTTATACATCGTACATATGTGTTCGCCTTAATTATACTAAAAGGTGTCGTGTATGCCATTTCTTAGACGCTCCAGAGCTCTGAAATAAAGTTGAACAACTTACTAATTTTGCTATATTCGGTAGATGCCACTTCATTACGAAACTTCTGGCTACTTTTATTTCCGTGTAAATTTCCATCTAATACATTTGATTTTCTCGCATCTTTATTTTCCTGTAAACCATGCCGCTCGTTTAAATCGGTATGCGAATTTTTAATGCCTGACATTCTTGTCTCCTGTTTTGCTCTTTTGTTAGGCGAAGTTTCTACTGTTTCTTCTTCTTCTCTTCTACTATTACATGTACCTTTAACTGGTACTTCTGACGGTTTTAATTCTTTCACACTAGACGGAGTATTAGTCCTGGTTCTAACCGCGACTAAAATTCTACGACCCGTTTTGTTTGTGATCCCAATTTCACTATCTGCGTCTTAGTTTTCTGAGAATAGATCTACCTTTATGTTACTAACTACAAACTGTAATGTATTTATTCCTTCACCTTCTTCTTCTGTAGGCATCACCTGTCTATAAGACAAATCCTGCTGATTTCTTTCTTTAATTGTCCCTACCCTCTCTACTTTCCTATGTGTGCTATTGCTATCTAGCCTTTTTACTTCTACCGCGTTTACTTCCCATAACCATTCCATTGCTAAACAACCCTCTTTATCTTGTTCCGACTTAACTTTAGTCGGTGTTAACTCCTTATGTGTCCCTGTGTTCTCTTCTTCTTTAAAATATTGACCGCGTGTCCCGTTTACAGTTACCGCATTTACTTCGTTAATGTAGCTTTTATTAAACCGTTTCATGGGATTCCTCTCTTTTAACCCTCTTACTTCTAATCTGTTTGTCTCATCATCAGCAGCGCACGTGCTTTTATTACCTGTCTGCCAAACCCCGTTAAAGTTACTGACCTCGCGATTATTTCCTAAGTTTTGCAATCTTATATTCTTATTATAGCCTAATTTTCTTAACCTGTCTCTTTTGAATTTGTTGGCTTGATTATGGGTCGTACCGTGGGCCCTGTAATCTTGATTAGTGCTCATCGTGCTAAATCTGGAATCTAGAGTACATGACCTGACTCGACTTCGGGTATTATCATGGATATTTCCTACTCTATTTATGTTCTGATATCTGTTCCTATTATTATGCCACTGCTCCTGTGCTCTTATATGTCTATTATTTTCTAATTTTCCCAACCTATCTGCTGTATGGAAATTTTTAAAATGCCCTCGTTCATTTTGTACACATGACCTCAGTTGACCCTGATTTTTCTCGTACGCTTTTGTGTTGTCTGGTCTGCGGTACTGATTGTCTCTAGGGTATTGCAATCTCTCGTTAGCATAATTTCGCCTGTCTGGGAAACCGGACAGTCGATTAACATCGCCGTTACTTCTAGTGACTGTAGCTATGTTATAATTTCTTTCTCTCTGTCTTTGTCTACGACTATCTACTGTTGACCAATGCTGAGCAGTTTTTTGTTCTATAAAAAATGGAATACGGAGTTGTCTACCTAACTGTGCTACTTCATTAAAAACTCTGCTAAACTGTGCTCTCACTGTTCCTTGATATGCCATTATTAAAACCTGGAAAATTAACTAATGTAAACTAAAATAGAATTTAAAACAGAAAATGTCGTATTACCTTGTTAAGTGCGGTCTGAAAAAAAATTCTCGTTTCACTAAACACTGTAATTAAAAATCGGCACTGTCCTGGAATTATTTTCTACGTTCAGGAAGAAAGGTAGCAAAATATAAGAAAAAGTTTTCCCTACACCACTGTAAATTAAAAATCACAATATATTTAAACTAATTAATATTAATGTTCAAGGTTCTTTAAATTCGCGCTTATTTTGCAGTTCCTATTTGAAAAATCGGACAGCTCACAGTTCTTGACTTTCCTATAGTCTTCCGAGTGTGTAAAGTTAGGAAAGTTTATATTATGGCTCCAGACTAGAACGGGCGCGTCCCCCTGATTCTAGTGTAGACGGTTTGCTCCAGGCTAGAACGGGCGTGTCCCCCTGATTCTAGTGTAGACGGTTTGCTCCAGGCTAGAACGGGCGTGTCCCCCTAGTGTAGACGGTTGGCTCCAAAAGGTGGTGCAGGCTGTTGGTCTGGTTTACGTCTCTCTATTCTGATGACAGTTTTTTCTCGACTTTTCTTACTCAGCAGGCAAAATCATGAACTTGCTTTTAGTTCACCTTTTTATAGCAGTTGCTTATTTGTTATGTTGTAGCAGCAGTCTTGTTTTTAAAGATGTCGAGTACACAAGACTGATCGTTGGTCACGGCATCCAAATATCCTCACGCTTGTGGCACAGTCGTACCTATACATTCCCCAAGAAATAGATGTGCCTAAGTCGGCCAAGTGGAATGAATATAGTTCGTATCTCTCTTCAATCGTACTCAAGAACAAGGCCAGTGATGTAATCAATTACATAAGAGCTGGTTTATTCATAATATTCTCGTCACACACATTTCATAAATTCAATAAGCAATAGTATATGAACACTCCTTATTACTGGCTATTCGTATGCCTCTACGAGTTCCTTAACCACTGTTCTGGCTAAACTCCAAGTTTAACATATACCTTCTAAACGAAGTAAAGCACTAGTTTTCTCCTAACCGGTTTCTCTAGCGGTCTAGCCCTAACTGTCTTCTCATGGCGGTTCCGGGGCTAACTGTCCTCTCCAGCGAATCCGGGACTAACTCACTGTTCTAGCTAAACTCCAAGTTTAACATATACCTTCTAACGAAGTACAGCACTAGTTTTCTCCTAACCGGTTTCTCTAGCGGTCTAGCCCTAACTGTCTTCTCATGGCGGTTCCGGGGCTAACCGTCCTCTCCAGCGTTTCCGGGACTAACTAACTTCTCAAGCCCCTGGCTCTGACTTTATTCCACCGCTTTCCCGCTCCTCCTGGCGTACCATCTTAATCACTCCCCTGTCACCTGTCCTTGGTGGTCACGTTTGGATGAACGTATCTCGTCAGCTGGTCACAGCTCACGGGCACTCGTCGAATGTTTCATCCCTCACTGTCAGATGTCATGGCGGTGTGTTCTGCATAGCTGGCTAGGCCATGGCTTTCTAATCACCCATTCTGTCATTTCACACAGTGATGGATTAGTGCGCCGTGTGGTGGTCTGAAATGTATGCTTGTTCATTTAACCCCTTTCTGCCTATATTTCATTACACAACCCTCTGCTACCAATGCCAAACCTGGTCCTTAACAAGAGCACAGGAGAAAAAGATCACGACGTGCGAAATGAGATGCTTACGTAAGGCTGCCAATGTCACAAGGAGAGACAGCGTTCGAAACGAGAACATTAGAGCAATTGTAGGAACCACACCATGCCTGCAATACATAAAGAAGCAACAAATAGAATGGTTTGGCCACTTGATGCGAATGCAAACAGACCAACTGCCTCTGCGAGCATACAAAGAACAGCACTACTGCCCTAGAGCAAGAGGCAGACCGATAGTACGATGGATAGACAATATATCAGAGATCCTGAGGCAACACGGACTAACAACAACACGTGCAACACACCTGGCCCAGGATAGAAAACTGCGACTCCCCACTACGCTGTGAGGCAATTGTGGACAAGACAAGACAAGACAAGACAAGACAAGACAATTCTTTCCATCTTTCTAATATGTCTTTGGTTTCCGTTAATGTGTTACCGTTTTTATCACTTATTACATGTAAAGAAGGCCTGAATTCGCATTTCAATGGTTTCATTTCTTTAAACATGTCTCTGTCTCTTCCTTGCATCTGGATTTGTTCAATTCTATTACAGGTATTTATAATAAACTGTTTATGATGAATACATCATCTATTTCTAAATACCTATGTTTGTTTTTAAAATCTTAGGATTCTAGGTGCATGTTTTTTTTTTCTCTCCTCAAGATGGCGGCTATTTTCATGGCTACCATGATTGTTTTTAAGCTTAAAGTATACAAATGTATTAACATATATCCCTACAAATGACCATTATAAAACAACTGGTCTAACACTGTAAATAATTAAAAAAAAATTTGGTTAGTGACCCCTTAAAAAAACTGGTTACTGAGGTAAAACGTGAGAAGTGGGCAGAAGTGTGTCACAGAATAAGCAGAGACAAATCACTGAAGCTGTTCTGGCGACTTCATAAAAGTATGAACGGTGCCCACACAAATAAGAGCATTCCTGACTTCCAGTGCTCTGACCTCACCTGGCAGAGGTCTGACCAAAATAAGGGCAAGGCGTTATTAGAACACTTTCTGCAGCAGAGCAGCCAGACCGATTTGACAGGACGCAGTTTTGCCAAAGCTGTTACCTCTGATAGGTGTAAGTCACAGACGTTTGCAGACGGTGATACAGTGACCGTGGATGAGATCAAAGCTGTGCTACGACGAACAAATAATAGTGCACCTGGTCCAAATGGCATAAGATAGGAGGACATTTGTACCGAAGATGAGCTGAAAGTGCTAACAGTCATGTACAACAATAGTATTGCAAGTGCTAGTATCAGTGAAGAGTGGTTACTCAGGTATCTGATACCCCCGCCAAAACCTGGCAAAGATCACACAAAAAATATGGGATTTCGGATATCCCTATGCAAAATACTGTAGGCAAGATGCTAGAAAAGATAATCGCCAGAAAAATTTCACACTAGCTTGACAGGCGAGGTCTTCTTCCACCTGCCCTTGGAGGGTAGCGTCCAAAGAAAGAAACATGGACCAATGCTGCGGTTTTTGCTCATGATGTGTATGAGGGCTTCCACTCAGGTATTGAAACGTCTGCTGCGGCAATTGATCTCGAGAATGCGTACAACAGAGTACCTTTGGATTTCTTAATGTCTCAACTTTTTGAACTCCAGATGTCTATTCCAGCTTCACTGGATCTCTTCCACCCTCTTACAAGGACAAGTATTGTTCAGATGTGGCATTTGGACTTCTGAACCAACAACAATACGTCCCGGCCTGCCACACGGATCGCCATTATCTCCTGTGTTGTTCAACGTTTACACAGTGAGAATCACAGGCGAGCAAATCACAGTACCCGGAAGGACACTGTCATATGCTGAGGATGTGTTAGTGTATCATCAGGGTAAGGGAAGAGAAAAGGTTGCTGAAGAGCTACGAAAAGAACTCAATCGCATAAGCCTTTGGTGTGGTGCGGCGTCCGTGGCTAAGCCGTTGCGAGTCCGACTCGTAAGCCAGCATACCG
The DNA here is from genome assembly GCA_905116865.2 of Candidula unifasciata. NCBI lineage: Eukaryota > Metazoa > Mollusca > Gastropoda > Stylommatophora > Geomitridae > Candidula > Candidula unifasciata. The sequence goes on from CAJHNH020002007.1 coordinate 13,189, forward strand.
CGATCGAAACCCACTGCAGGCTGCGCGGATTTTTATCGTGGTATGGGACGTCGCAGGTCGACCCAGCCTAAAATGGGTACCAGGATGGGCTTTCCTGGGAAAGTAATGACAGCCGGCGTAATGCTGACCACATTACCCACAGAGTGCTGATGGTCTGTAAAAATATGGGACGCTCTGCCCATATGCCCGATGCGCCGAAAGGCGTGAAAAGGGATCTTTACGTTTTTTACTTTTTTAGTGTGGTGAAGCTGGTGGACTGTCAACCCAACGAAGGCGGCAGTGACATGGTTCTTTTGGAATACCATACTGTGAAAACTCCAACATCAGTTGTTAGTCTAGTGTTCTAGGATGTGAAAAGAACGAATGCAATGAAACACCTGGGGATACAGTTTGATCGAAGCCTTGCTTATACTAAGCACATAGATCAGATTATAATGAAAGCCAAGCGAGGTCTGGCTACGATGAGAGTGATGGATGCGGCAAACTGTGAGCAGCGTCATCTATGTCTTCTAAGCCAGGTTCTGGTCCTTTCTGTTTTTAAATACGCGATGGCGAACCTGATTCTCAGCCATAAGCAGATGGAAAGGATGAAAAGGAAACAAAACGAGGCTATGCACATTATACTTAGGTGTACAAGAGACACAGCATGTAGGGCTATGCTCTATCTTCTCGTTTTTCCGACCATGGAAGACAAAATACAAATTTTCCGAGCTTGTGCCTACCACACAGTCAAGGCGGACACACAAGATCCATTACATAGTCAAATCAAGATGATAAAAGGCAGCAGGTTAAAAAGAGGCATATCGTGGATGGGTCAAGCCGAGGACATTATTTTACAGGTATGTTCTCTTGAGTACATAGAACCCGGCGAGGAGTGGGTGCAAGTGCCTTCAGAGTGCTGTACATCTTTTTCTGTTCGCATCCAACTAGACAGAAAATGCAAACAACAGAGTCCTGCTGCTGTGGAAGCAGAAGTTCAAGCCTTGATTTTCGAGAATGCTCTAGAGCGTGATGCTGTCATTTACACAGATGGTTCTGTAATTTGCCACGTTAGAAGCTTGTGGACTTTCACGGCTCAGTTTGGAGGAAGAGTTGTGAAGGAAGATTCTGGAGCTTTTGCCGTAACTACAAGTAGTCTAACTATGGAGGTCATGGCTGTGACTAAAGCAGTAACATGGCTAGAGACACAGAATTTCACTGGAGCATGCTTTCTCGGTGACTCGATGAGTATGCTCAGGAAGACTGAGAAGGGCTGGGTCCGAAGGCAGTGGTTGGTGGCTCTACAGAATTCACGGCTGACAAGGATGAGTTTCATTTTCGTGCCAGGATATGTGGGGGTACAAGGAAATGATCATGCTGATACGCTTGCAGGTAAGGCTACTGTGAAAGCCGGACAAGCCATGAAAAAGGCTGATATACTGAATGCTCTTAGAAAGTTAAGAGTTTGCCTGAACCAACTGAGAACTGTGAATCTTATGGTCAGATTGCAAGAACTACGTGTTAAACGGGGTGTCGCCAAACAAGAAAACTACAAGGAATAATAATAAATAAACATAGAACTGGTGTCGTTAGCCGCTAGACGCTGTGGGATTTACTGAGGAGGGTATCCGAGCACTTATGGACTGAGTGGTTCGACAATCAATGAGGATAATCTGTCGACTAACTAACTAACTAACTAACTAACTAACTAACTAACTAACTAACTAACTAACTAACTAACTAACTAACTAACTAACTAACTAACTAACTAACTAACTGTCTCTGCTGTTTTTCTGTCCGTGCATAGATAACTGTCTTTGTTGTTTTTCTGTCCGTGCATAGATAACTGTCTCTGCTGTTTTTCTGTCCGTGCATAGATAACTGTCTCTGCTGTTTTTCTGTCCGTGCATAGATAACTGTCTTTGTTGTTTTTCTGTCCGTGCATAGATAACTGTCTCTGTTGTTTTTCTGTCCGTGCATAGATAACTGTCTCTGTTGTTTTTCTGTCCGTGCATAGATAACTGTCTCTGCTGTTTTTCTGTCCGTGCATAGATAACTGTCTCTGTTGTTTTTCTGTCCGTGCATAGATAACTGTCTCTGTTGTTTTTCTGTCCGTGCATAGATAACTGTCTCTGCTGTTTTTCTGTCCGTGCATAGATAACTGTCTCTGTTGTTTTTCTGTCCGTGTATAGATAACTGTCTCTGCTGTTTTTCTGTCCGTGCATAGATAACTGTCTCTGTTGTTTTTCTGTCCGTGCATAGATAACTGTCTCTGCTGTTTTTCTGTCCGTGCATAAATAACTGTCTCTGCTGTTTTTCTGTCCGTGCATAGATAACTGTCTCTGCTGTTTTTCTGTCCGTGCATAGATGACTGTCTTTGTTGTTTTTCTGTCCGTGCATAGATAACTGTCTCTGCTGTTTTTCTGTCCGTGCATAGATAACTGTCTTTGTTGTTTTCCTGTCCGTGGTTCATTTTATAATGGCGATTCTCATTCCAGTCCAGATCAATAATGGATATAATAAACAGTGATAAATTATTAGTCAAATAGTTACTTACCCAAAACACTGACTAATATGGCAGCTACCAGGAATAAATTCATGAAAGCGAAAATTGGATTCATATTTGGAATGTCTAACTGTGGCTTTAGAACAACCGTGATGACAAAAGACAGCGTTGCCTGGGGTCGAGGATATCCAGATGTTCTCTACACTTTATATATCCTTTGAATGTTGTTACTGTTGCCAGGGCATTGTCTCCAGCCCGCTAAATATGCAGCCAATCAAACTTCAGTAGGTAGAACCAACAAACACTCATGGATCCATGGGTCACACAAGAGATTCTACATCAGGGGCGTCTCCAGCTTATCTGTGGACGTCTGCGCGGCCCCTCTCGGTTGTGTTTTTGGATGGAAGAACGAGTAATCAAGGAATGTTCTTATAATAAACCTATTTCTGGTATTAATTTTATTTTTATAATTATTATATTATTATTACATTCACAATCCTATAACATCAAACTATTGATTGCAATAATGAAAGTAACATTAGATACTTATCAATGTAATATTTTCCCCATGTGAATTCCGGGACCTCGTTGTAGGATGGGAGGGGGGGGGGGTGGCAGGGGTAACAGACCTAGTTGCCCCCGCCCCCAGGAAACATGTGATAAGAGGGAAAATAAATATTTGTGCATCCTTAGAAGTCTAACCGACCTGGACTTTCCGTGCTTACAGCCCGTAAACGCTGAGATGAAGAAGAATGTAATATGACTTGCTGACCACGCACACACACTCGCACACACACACACACTCGCAAACACAGACACTCACACACACACACACTCGCACACACACACTCGCACACACACACACACGCACACACACGCATACGCACACGCACGCACAAAACTAACTGGGAAGGAGGGGGAAGGCTGTGAGCAAGCTTCTAAGAAAGGGGTGAGGGCAAGTAATTTTACAACCGACTGTATTTGTCTTGTACTAAACCTGATTTTCAGCCTCAACAGTCATGCAAACCAAACAGCGCTGCCAGCTTGATGTGGGCAGTGATCTCTGTTGTGCCTTGTCCAGGATCAGACCCCCCCCCCCCCCCCCCCCAACGACCCCCACTTTTTTCCCCTTTAAAAAAGCAGATATGAACAAGATGAAACACTGTCAGCCATCCCATTGATGTTTGGACACTCATTTCTAATTTACTTGTCACTTTGATTTGTGTGGATGTTTTTCTCCAAGTTCTTATTACCAATACTAGGAAGTTTTCTTTTTCTCCTCTTTTTAACCAGATTTATTATGTTGGATGAAAAGAGGGGGGGGGGGGGAGGGCTGTAAGCCTGTGTGATCTTGCCATATATAAAGGGTTGGGGCGGGAGGGGAGGGGGCGGTGCCTTCTGAAAATATGTTTGAAACCCGCTGCTGTAAAGCAATCGGTATAGTGGTGTGTGCTAATCAATTTATTTGTAAACAGAAATTTCAAGTCGGACTCATTATACAGTAGATTTGACATAGGTCAGTAAATTATTTGTTTTATTCTATAGACTGCATGTATTTCTAACTGATCAGCCCCACAGTTTGTCATATTTGTTTGTACATTTGTCAGGTTAGTCGTCGAAACATAAATTTGGTAAAGTTGCAAAACTGGGAAATATTTTTAACTAAATTGTAGTCACCATTTGGCCTTTGAACATTTTGTCTAATTTACTTATGGTGGTACCTTCTATTAAGAAGTAGTAATTAGCTTTTCTGTGCAAAACTGGAATGAGTTTAACCTTCTCTCGTACTAATCGAATGTAGGTTTCATTTTCCCGGGTCGCCTTGCACTGGTTGCTATGAAATTAATTTCCTAGTCTACTTCCTTGTCCTGGTTGGCGGTGTTACGGTTGCTAGGCAACTAATCTCACAGTCAACTTCCTTATTAAGGACCGTGCTGTGCCGGTTTCTAAGGAACAAATCTCACAATGTTGTTGTTCAGCAATGGTTGGATTCATAAACTCTTTCTGTTCCGAGCATTAAGCTACGTCTGGTCAGTTACTGTGTCCATATGCATCACACAATAGACAATCTGATCCCATGTTTGGTCTCAATGGACCGCAGAAATCTGGGTGGTTTTTCTAACACGTAGCGGTCTGCGTTTAATGCAAGGTTTGATTACACCTCATGTGGTTTTAGTGTAGACTGCCTCTGATGTATGATAGCATTCCTCCTCACAATCTGGATCTCCAGATTTTTAAAGCCATACATCTAAAAGCCATGGTTCACACTTGGATCTCCAGCTCATTATCAGACACGACATTATATGAACTGGAGTCTTGGTTCAGTACGCACAGGATACACATCAATACATGTACCGGACGTTTGCCCTTCGTTTGATATCTCAACTATTGTAACATATATTTACTGAAGCTGTTATATATAACATCGCTTTTGTTTTTATTTAATGTGTCTGGCTATGTGTGGAACAGTAAGCAGCTCATATGAGTTGCTTGTTTCGTGTGTTCTCCTTACTTTCAGGTATCTAATGTGAAAATATACAAATTGATGGTTCTTCCATAGTCTTTAGGTTTTCTGTTACAGTCTGGAGATGGCCATCCAATACAGAGTAACGAATCGACTGACTGACTGACTTTCTACCACACCAGGACATCACACAAGCGATAAACACCTGATGACACAACGTGCCACCATGTGGATGAGGATCGCGGCAGAGAGGTCCCAGAAACCGCGTTCAGACAATTGGCCATTTTATGGCCTGCCTTTATTGCGGCCCCTGGCAAAAGCCAGGGTGGGGCTTCAAATAACAAAACATTTTATCCTAAAAAGGACGAAACTGGATAATCATTAGTTACGAATCCACAAAAGATTATTGATGTTTATTCTATCTCTCCATTTTGTGCGATTTTCAAATTTAACATTTCCTTTTTATAGCCGATTAACGTATTATTTTGTTTTGTTTTTGTTTTTCAGTACTATTAAATACTATTATCATGGAATCATAGCCTATTGCGATGGTGAGTGTTACAAGCTAGACCCGCTCAACGTTTAATCTATCTGCAATCATTTTCGCCATTATGTCTTTTCTCATCCCGATGTCCCTCTCAATGCAGCACGATCCGTGGCTTTTTGTTCCCAAGCATCTATCTCAGTACATGTATCTTTCATGACCCACTTGACCACATCTTTATATTGTAGTAAAGATCGACATCGATATTTTTCTACCAATGTGTAGTTCACTAAAGAGAATGTAATTGGGGCTTCTACCATCCTCCAAGTGTAACCAAGCCACCTGAGCCTTCAAAGATTGGGCATTAAGAGAATTGTTGTGATACTTACTCTTTCAAGCACCTCGGTGTTTTTCATCTTGGTTTTTCAACTTAACCACAATTATTCTTCTAAGGCGTTGAGCCGTTTCTCCTGGTTCTAATAATTCGACCAAGTATTGCTGAAGTAAAGAAGAGCAGACGAGCCTAGTAGACAAGGTTTGCCGTTTTTATCGTGCGATTTCTGTTCTCATAAACTCTGTTTAATAATCTGCTCATTATTGTTGCTGTCTTGTATATCCTGGTGATAATTGTTTGGGGTCCAGTGGTATTTTCTACTGGCTGACGATACCGGGTATGTAAATTGGTCAGCTGTTTCTAACTCATCACCCCGAATGTGTACGACTAACTGGCAACTGCTGCCTCTCGATTTGTTTCTTAGGCCAATTCAAGCCTCTTTTTCAAGAGACTGTAGAGACTATGTATAAAGTATGTATAAAGCATGTTGCAGAAGATGCAGAAGAACAGTCCTCCGTCCGCTTGCTGGAAATTCTCTCCTAGATCAGCTGCCAACCGAGGCTCACTCTACCTCCAGTAGTTTGCTTACGAGGAAGAAAATGGTTAACTCAACTCTGTGTGTTAAAAAAAGAAAAAGATCACGACAATGTACGAAGGGGATAATCTCGAATACACAAACAACTTGGCGATAAATCATGTTTAATGACATCAGAAACACACAATGCTGAAAAGAAATGTTCCATGGTCTTCTTCTGTTATCTTGTTTTCGTTTGATACAGTTCAAGATTGTCTTCATGTGTTGATTCTATGTCAGGATCTTAAGTTCACCTAGCCCCTCCACCATACCCAGAAAATGCAGTATGTTACCCTCACAGACTTGACCTTCCACTCTGTGATTGGTTGACCTGTTGTGGTCATCCAAAAATTCGACGTTCCAGAGCATTCGGGACTTCTGTTTAAATAAGATATTATCTTTAAATTACATCAACATAAATCTTGCTGAATATCATTTATATAATATCCGTATTTATCTGTATAAATAAGAATTTTAAATGTATGACCTAAGACTGACCATTTCCCTTTGTGTCTGCTATTTGAAGGTATGACACCCTTGGGACTTTAAAAGACCCATGCTGGATATCAATCCAACAGGACAAATCCAAGACAGCCGGTTCAACATCTTGAGAAGTTATAATCAGGACACTCGTATAAGCTACTGATGACTGATTACTGATTTAAGAATCGACATCCTAGCACACCGGGCATACAAATAGATGTTTAGTCTCCTACAGCAAATGTCTTAAGTTGTAGATGCTGACAGTTCCTGTAGCACACTGATTATACACACGTCGTTCTCTTCCTCCCATCCATCCCTCCTTGCTGGACCCACACTGAATTCCTCGTTCCCACATTCTTGCACATGTTATTTCATCTAATCTCTTGTCTTCTGTCAGCAGCCGCTCATATATGGTCTTCAGAACATCTCCCTTGTCCAGTATGCGTTCCTGTAGCTTTCACTTCTAAAGGCAAAAAATCCGCCCTTTCATTCCCTCCCACTCCTGCATATCCCGGACAGTTTATTCACGTGATTCCCTGCAATGTTGGCGTACTTATCCATGGTATCCACTCATGCCTCATTAGTCCATTGTGAACCTTTCGCGGTGTCGACAGAGAATCAGACACAATAATTTCTCCGGTAACTTTGCTTCCTGCTATCCAATTCAGAGCTGCGTTGATTGACTCCACTTTGATCCTCATGCTTCACGTTGGGATAAAAAAAAAGCTCAATTTTGTTCTGCCACACTTTTTCCCTTTATTCCATCTAGCTGAAAATCCCCAGGCATATCTTACAAACTGATGAACAGAAACATCGGTGTACACTACTGCATCATCTAGCCCAGCCTGTTCATCTATCAGTTGGTGTACCTCTAATTCTGTCATACCGTTACACTACTCTCTACATTCTCTTCCTAACGTGACAATGACCTGATGGAAACTGCTGTTCTGCGTGTTCGCGTAGACCCATTTCTGCCCCCTGTGTATTTGTTTGATTGAGACCGCCGTCCCGATGGTATCTTCAGTTAGTCTCTTCCATTACTTTCTTATTTTCAACCTGTCTCCTCTTAAATCGTTCAAATTACCATGCAGCGGATGCCTTTCATCGTTGGTAACTGGTATATGTGCCGTGGTTTGCGCCACTGACAGTCTAGACGTGACCCATGTCAGCCCAAGCATAGACCTCATTGTTGTAATTTCATGTGCACCCCAAAACAATTCTCATTCCTTTATTTTGAATCCTGTCAAGCTGTGTACACTATAAAGTTGATAGGGTTAATATTTCTAGGCCATAATCTGTTACAGAAAGGACCAAATTGTTGAACAATAAGACCAACAATCTCTCTTGCATGTGACTCGCCACCATCGTCTTCAGTGACGCCAGGCCACGCTTCCATTTGATCACAGTCTGTTCCACGTGATATTTGTAGGATAAACGACTGCGATCAAGCGTTAGACAAAGTGGATCAAAGTGGAGTCAATCAATGCAGCTCTGAATTGGATAGCAGGAAGCAAAGTTACCGGATAAATTATTGTGTGATTCTCAGTCGGCACCGCGGAAGGTTTATCATTCAGCTTATCTCCTCTTTAAACAATAATACCCTTCATATATATATTGGGTAAGTCTTCATTTCCAATGCTGTTATTCAAAGAGCACAACAAAACAATGACCTTTCCTGGGTTTACCCTTGACCCTGTCTGTTCATCGGCCAGTGCAATGCTGACCACATTACCCACCGAGTGCCAATTGGTCTGTAAAAATATGGGTGCTCTTCTCATATGCCAGATGCGCCTGAATGCGTAAAAAAAGGATCGTTACTTTACTTACCTGTCTGTTCACACCACTCCCTTTTCTGTTGTAAAGCAGTTTGCAAGTCTATTGTCATGTCGTGTCTGTCTGACCCATTTTGACACATTAGGACATCATCTGCAAATGTCTAAGTTTGCCCTGATCTAGTGGGCGGAATTGTTGCCAGACTTGCTGTATATATGTTAAACAAGACAGGTGACAATGATCCTGAGGAAGGCTAGAGCAAATGCGTATTGGATCTGATCTCCATGTTCCCGAACAAAACACCGCTGTTCTTTCCAACAATGCTGCTCCCATCCAGTGAGCTAAACACGGGTTCACAACACAGTCCATTACGCACTGCATCATATATGTGAGGTCAACGCTGTTATATGCATCTTCAAGATCTATAGCGACTTTTTCTTGCTTTCACATACTGGATACATAATGTTTGATGTTTTAAAGAATCGAAATAACAGCACAATCCCACAAGCGCCCCAACCCCAACTTCAGCAGCAAGAGCATAATTCCAATTCCTATGCTGAGAGTAAATGTCTGACTGTATATCCGTCTCGCCTATCCCCTGGTGGTTATAACCTTAGTGGCTATGTATAGTGGTTACATCTAGTGGTTATGTATAGTGGTTACTTCTAGTGGTTATGTACAGTGGTTACTTCTAGTGGTAATGTACAGTGGTTACTTCTAGTGGTTATGTACAGTGGTTACTTCTAGTGGTAATGTACAGTGGTTACTTCTAGTGGTAATGTACAGTGGTTACTTCTAGTGGTTATGTATAGTGGTTACTTCTAGTGGTTATGTATAGTGGTTACTTCTAGTGGTTATGTACAGTGGTTACTTCTAGTGGTTATGTATAGTGGTTACTTCTAGTGGTTATGTACAGTGGTTACTTCTAGTGGTAATGTATAGTGGTTACTTCTAGTGGTTACTTCTAGTGGTAATGTACAGTGGTTACTTCTAGTGGTTATGTACAGTGGTTACTTCTAGTGGTTATGTACAGTGGTTACTTCTAGTGGTTATGTACAGTGGTTACTTCTAGTGGTTATGTACAGTGGTTACTTCTAGTGGTTATGTACAGTGGTTACTTCTAGTGGTTATGTATAGTGGTTACTTCTAGTGGTTATGTACAGTGGTTACTTCTAGTGGTTATGTATAGTGGTTACTTCTAGTGGTTATGTATAGTGGTTACTTCTAGTGGTTATGTACAGTGGTTACTTCTAGTGGTTATGTATAGTGGTTACTTCTAGTGGTTATGTACAGTGGTTACTTCTAGTGGTTATGTATAGTGGTTACTTCTAGTGGTTATGTACAGTGGTTACTTCTAGTGGTTATGTATAGTGGTTACTTCTAGTGGTTATGTACAGTGGTTACTTCTAGTGGTTATGTATAGTGGTTACTTCTAGTGGTTATGTACAGTGGTTACTTCTAGTGGTTATGTATAGTGGTTACTTCTAGTGGTTATGTACAGTGGTTACTTCTAGTGGTTATGTATAGTGGTTACTTCTAGTGGTAATGTACAGTGGTTACTTCTAGTGGTAATGTACAGTGGTTACTTCTAGTGGTTATGTACAGTGGTTACTTCTAGTGGTTATGTACAGTGGTTACTTCTAGTGGTTATGTACAGTGGTTACTTCTAGTGGTTATGTACAGTGTTACTTCTAGTGGTTATGTACTTCTAGTGGTTATGTACAGTGGTTACTTCTAGTGGTTATGTATAGTGGTTACTTCTAGTGGTTATGTACAGTGGTTACTTCTAGTGGTTATGTATAGTGGTTACTTCTAGTGGTTACTTCTAGTGGTTATGTATAGTGGTTACTTCTAGTGGTTATGTACAGTGGTTACTTCTAGTGGTTATGTACAGTGGTTACTTCTAGTGGTTATGTACAGTGGTTACTTCTAGTGGTTATGTATAGTGGTTACTTCTAGTGGTTATGTACAGTGGTTACTTCTAGTGGTAATGTACAGTGGTTACTTCTAGTGGTTATGTACAGTGGTTACTTCTAGTGGTTATGTACAGTGGTTACTTCTAGTGGTTATGTACAGTGGTTACTTCTAGTGGTTATGTACAGTGGTTACTTCTAGTGGTTATGTACAGTGGTTACTTCTAGTGGTTATGTACAGTGGTTACTTCTAGTGGTTATGTACAGTGGTTACTTCTAGTGGTTATGTACAGTGGTTACTTCTAGTGGTTATGTACAGTGGTTACTTCTAGTGGTTATGTACAGTGGTTACTTCTAGTGGTTATGTACAGTGGTTACTTCTAGTGGTTATGTACAGTGGTTACTTCTAGTGGTTATGTACAGTGGTTACTTCTAGTGGTTATGTACAGTGGTTACTTCTAGTGGTTATGTACAGTGGTTACTTCTAGTGGTTATGTATAGTGGTTACTTCTAGTGGTTATGTACAGTGGTTACTTCTAGTGGTTATGTATAGTGGTTACTTCTAGTGGTTATGTACAGTGGTTACTTCTAGTGGTTATGTATAGTGGTTACTTCTAGTGGTTATGTACAGTGGTTACTTCTAGTGGTTATGTATAGTGGTTACTTCTAGTGGTTATGTACAGTGGTTACTTCTGGTGGTTATGTATAGTGGTTACTTCTAGTGGTAATGTACAGTGGTTACTTCTAGTGGTAATGTACAGTGGTTACTTCTAGTGGTTATGTACAGTGGTTACTTCTAGTGGTTATGTATAGTGGTTACTTCTAGTGGTTATGTACAGTGGTTACTTCTAGTGGTTATGTACAGTGGTTACTTCTAGTGGTTATGTACAGTGGTTACTTCTAGTGGTTATGTATAGTGGTTACTTCTAGTGGTTATGTACAGTGGTTACTTCTAGTGGTTATGTATAGTGGTTACTTCTAGTGGTTATGTATAGTGGTTACTTCTAGTGGTTATGTACAGTGGTTACTTCTAGTGGTTATGTATAGTGGTTACTTCTAGTGGTTATGTATAGTGGTTACTTCTAGTGGTTATGTACAGTGGTTACTTCTAGTGGTTATGTACAGTGGTTACTTCTAGTGGTTATGTATAGTGGTTACTTCTAGTGGTTATGTATAGTGGTTACTTCTAGTGGTTATGTACAGTGGTTACTTCTAGTGGTTATGTACAGTGGTTACTTCTAGTGGTTATGTACAGTGGTTACTTCTAGTGGTTATGTATAGTGGTTACTTCTAGTGGTTATGTATAGTGGTTACTTCTAGTGGTTATGTACAGTGGTTACTTCTAGTGGTAATGTATAGTGGTTACTTCTAGTGGTAATGTATAGTGGTTACTTCTAGTGGTTATGTACAGTGGTTACTTCTAGTGGTTATGTATAGTGGTTACTTCTAGTGGTTATGTACAGTGGTTACTTCTAGTGGTTATGTACAGTGGTTACTTCTAGTGGTTATGTACAGTGGTTACTTCTAGTGGTAATGTATAGTGGTTACTTCTAGTGGTAATGTACAGTGGTTACTTCTAGTGGTTATGTACAGTGGTTACTTCTAGTGGTTATGTACAGTGGTTACTTCTAGTGGTAATGTACAGTGGTTACTTCTAGTGGTTATGTACAGTGGTTACTTCTAGTGGTTATGTATAGTGGTTACTTCTAGTGGTTATGTACAGTGGTTACTTCTAGTGGTTATGTATAGTGGTTACTTCTAGTAGTTATGTACAGTGGTTACTTCTAGTGGTTATGTACAGTGGTTACTTCTAGTGGTTATGTATAGTGGTTACTTCTAGTGGTTATGTACAGTGGTTACTTCTAGTGGTAATGTACAGTGGTTACTTCTAGTGGTTACATAAAATCCTTTTTTAAAATCCCCGGCGGGTGAGGCGAGTTCTTTAATTGTCAAAGACTCAAAACCGGTAAATAAAGCTACGACTGATATCGATTATATATATGTGTATCTCATTTATACACACATATTTTGTATGCTTATACCAGATATTAGTATATCCAATCTTGATGTTTTATTAGGAAAAAGCATTTGTACTGTCCGGGCTGCTACCTGACAGTTTGAATCCTCCATTCTCTCCCCCCCCCCACTCCTTCTCAAACTCGGCAACTTCAGAAGTTGCATTCTGTACAGCAAACCACAGGGGGAGATGGTAGATACCCCGTTCAAATTATAAAGAAGTTATAGAGCACATGTAACATGTATAACAGGATATTAACCTGGTTTACCCTGCACACCTGTTTGATTAACTTCTATTTCTTGTGTGTTTCACCTTAAAAGGGTATTTAGCACGTTATATTGTGGTCTACAGCTAGGCTGTGTATTGATATCTGCGTCTTTTGTGCAACACATAAGGTTTCAGCAAGTCCCTAATTATTCGATTTGTTGGACTTGCTGTTAATGGGCATTGGCTCTTGTCTTTTTCCCGTACAAATTGGTCCCAGAACCCACACAAAGAATTCGGTCAGTGATATATATGTGTTGATTGATAATCTTTCACTATGCATTAATCAAAATTACTTCAGAACTTGGATAGCTGTGTAATGAAATCATAGCAATTGTTTGAATTCATTATTGCGATATAGTTAATCTAGGGCACAATCGGATGCAATAACTTATTCTGAGTCTGGGTGTGGTGACCACAAGTAATGCACGGTTGGCACTCTTGTAGATATATTTTTATGTGATAATATATGCACAGAACAGCCCAGTATGATACCCTGTATTAGTGTTTATAGTTAAATTCCAGTGCCTCGCTTATATCGACTGGCAAATTCAGGAAGAGATTACTTCTGTTGTCAGAACACAAGAGGCACAATGATAAGAGCAGTTATTAAAATTGCCTCCCTTGTGGTCGTGCAGAAAGACCATTTAGCAAAAACTTTTGAATCAGTTAACATTTTCAACCTGTGTGTACTCCATAATGAATTAGGAATTCTTGTACTTGCCTTCTAGACATAATCACTATTCACTTGTATGACTCAAACTGTTCTTGTCAGAACGCGTCTTTTTTTCGATTTGTAAGCAAGTAATTTTTTTTTTACGTCCCTTTGGTGTTTCTAATATGAGAACGTTTAAGTAAACAACACCTAGGACCTTGGAAACCATAGAATAAACGTCGATAAACCCTTTAACAAGAAACAAAGAAGAACAACGGAAGAGTATCAAAGTGTTGCAGGAGACCGCATTGAATATGAGGCCTCTTAAAATTAATTTTAAAGTTATTTGGAGTATCTTAAATTTGATTTGAATTTTAACGATTTTATTATTCTTTATCCTCTTCGATAGGGTTCGATACTGACCACGCCAAAGATTCGACCTACCGGTATTCAGCCTACAACAAGATGCCAGAACTCTTTCAACAGTTGCAGACTGAACACACCTTCTTCACACCTGCTTCTGTTTGTTGTGTGTGTGTGTATGTGTGTGTTGGTGTGTGTGTGTGTGTGTGTTTGTGTGTGTTTGTAAGTGTGCAGAAATAAAGTGATGTGGTGCTGTTTATGTACAAGCTAGAAATGATTTGTCGCCTGTTATTTCTTGTTTAGGTTAGTTTTGTTCAGTTCGTATTATTCGCTGAGACTATTAAAAAAAAAAAAAAACAGGCACGCACCTGCGTTCATACAGAGCAATGTCGGACCCAGGTTAGCAGACAGTAAACAATATGTGTGTGATATTTGCTGTCTCTCATTCACACGTTGAAAACATTATGTTCATATTGTCTTCTTATAAGAAATGTAAGTCAGTTTATACCAAAATAACAAATTAATAAATGAATGAATCAAGATCTGACATCCCTGTACTCGGGACATTCCCATACGTGCTCCGTCCCCTTGTTCAGCAGCCAACGAAGTTAATATGCTAACAGTACCAGCTGCAACCTGATTAACAATCCACCGTTTCCCCTTCACAATTGAATATCTTCTAGAACCTCTCCCCCCCCCCCCCCCCTCCTTTCCTCACCAGGCAGGTTGAATTAGTCTTTCAGTGCATGGATTCCCGAACTGCCTGTTACCATTCTCAATATCTTATTTTACTTTTTTGCAGTGTAGTACTAGGTCCTCAGTGTGACCTTTCCGTCATTTGTTTGTCCAGTTTCATAGCTTTAAATCGCCTGGTCTCTTTCCTTTAGATTGTTCTGCCATTGATTTGTTTTCTAGTTGTTTCTATCTTATAACTAAACTTTTTTCTGAAGTTAAAAATCATGCTAAGTTTTTAGTATTATTTATTTGTGAACCCCATTTGTTCATCCTTGTTGCCACATTATTAAAGCTTTCCTGAAGTCTTGCGCTAGCGGCAGTTATCCCTTTGTGGCTGTGATAGTTCTGCACAGTCGTTCTCAAACTGCGTTAGATCTGTCTCCTTATTCGTGATCACATCGTCAAGGTCATGTACTAGTTGATTAAACAAGCTCAGAGATAGTACCGCTCCCTGAGGGATTCCCTTTTCCTGATGATGTGTCTGAGATCTTTCATAGTTCACTACCACTGATATAGTTCTATCTTTTAAGAAGTCTTCAGTCTACTTGAATTAGTCCTAACTTTGCTCCTTTCAACAAGGCTGCTTCCCGATAGAACTGGTTATAAGCTTGTTCTATATCTAGAAATACTGATATTATCTTGCCTCCTTGTTAGAGTTCCTTTCTAACATGATCTTCTAGTTGTGTTATTTAATATAATGTGCATCTATTAACTCTCAATCCTGCCTGGTTATTCCTCTTCATGTGAAATGCAATCCTATTTGTAAATAGCTGTCAACAAAATTTTCTCTAGGTGGATTGTTAGGGCAAGCAAGACTTCAGTAAGCAAGACTTCAGTTAATAAGACTTCACCTAGCAACACTTCATTAAACACGACTTTAGCCAGCAAAACTTCAGCCAGCAAGATTTCATTAAACAAGACTTCAGTAAACAAGACCAGCGAGCAAGACTTCAGTAAACAGGACTTCAGCCAAAAAGACTTCAGTAAACAAGACTTCATCCAGCAAAACTTCTGTAAACAAGACTTCAGCCAACAAGACTTCGGTAAACAAGACTTCATTCAGCAAGACTTCACCCAGCAAAACTTTATTTAACAAGACCAGCCAGCATGTCTTCAGTAAATAAGACTTCACCCTAACAAGACTTTACCCATCAAGACTTTACTTAGAAATACTTCATTAAACAAGACTTCAGCCAGTAAGACTTCGATAAACAAGACTTCACCCAGAAACACTTCATTAAACAAGACTTTATCCAGCAAGACTTCAGTAAACAAGACTTCAGTAAACAAGACTTCAGCCAGCAAGACTTTAGCCAGTAAGATATCAGTAAAGAAGACTTCAGTTAGCAAGACTTCAGCCAGCAAGATATCAGTAAACAAGACTTTAGCCAGCAAGACTTCAGTAAACAGGCCTTCAGCCAGCAAGACTTCAGTAAACAGGACTTCAGCCAGCAAGACTTCAGTAAACAGGACTTACCCCAGCAAACTTCAGTAAACAGGACATCAGCCATCAAGACTTTAGTAAACAGGACTTCGGCCAGCAAGACTTCAGTAAACAAGACTTCAGCCAACAAGACTTCAGTAAACAGGACTTCAGCCAGCAAGACTTCAGTAAACAGGACTTCAGCCAGCAAGATATCAGTAAACAAGACTTCAGTCAGCAAGACTTCAGTAAACAAGACTTCAGCCAGCAAGACTTCAGTAAAAAAGACTTCAGCCAGAGAGACTTCAATGAACAAGACTATAGCCAGCAAGACTTCAGTAAACAAGACTTCAGCCAGCAAGACTTCAGTAAACAAGACTTAACTAAACAAAACTTCAGCCAGCAAGACTTCAGTAAACAAGACTTCAGTAAACAAGACTTAAGCCAGCAAGACTTCAGTAA
Source organism: Candidula unifasciata (assembly GCA_905116865.2). Lineage (NCBI taxonomy): Eukaryota > Metazoa > Mollusca > Gastropoda > Stylommatophora > Geomitridae > Candidula > Candidula unifasciata. Next base: position 29,618 of record CAJHNH020002007.1, read on the forward strand.
ACAAGACTTCAGCCAGCAAGACTTCAGTAAGCAAGACTTCAGCCTGCAAGACTTCAGTAAACAAGACTTAAGTAAACAAGACTTCAGCCAGCAAGACTTCAGTAAACAAGGCTTCAGTAAACAAGACTTTAGCCAGCAAGACTTCAGTAAACAAAACTTCAGTAAACATGACTTCAGCCAGCAAGACTTCAGTAAACAAGACTGCAGTAAACAACTTCAGCCAGCAAGACTTCAGTAAACAAGACTTAAGCCAACAAGACTTTAGTAAACAAGACCTCAGCCAGCAAGACTTCAGCAAACAAGACTAAAGCCAGCAAGACTTCATTAAATAAGATTTCAGCCAGCAAGACTTCGCCCAGCAATACTTCAACTAGCAAGACTTTAGTAAACAAGCTGAGGTGAGTTGAGTCCAGAATTGACATCACAGCATTTGGGGCATTTCCATGCATGCTCTGTTCTCATCTTCAGTAGCCAGCGCAGAGTTCCAATACTGATGGTGCCGGTCAAAATCTGGTTATATGTCTGTCTTGCCTTTCCTCTGGTTGTAGAAAGACCACATCTGCCTTGTCACGTATCAATTCACCACCCAATGTGGCAGATCCAGCCAAAAGTTATGTGCCATTTTCACAGTAAGGGTTGATTGTGGTGTATCATATTTGTGTTTGGGAATATCATGTGGTGAGGTCCTAAACTTGTCGACGGTTTGTCTCTATTACCATTGTCTCCGAAAACAACAAGAGTTTGTGGGGGTTTTTAACCGTCCAACGCGGGGAACGACCTGTAGAACCCGAGAATCATGACATTGTTCACCTCGGGAAACGACCTGTAGAACCCGAGAATCATGACATTGTTCACCTCGGGAAACGACCTGTAGAACCCGAGAATCATGACATTGTTAGCCTCTAAGCCACGCGGCTCTTACCATTTAACCCTACAGACGAAATGGACGCCATACAGTAATCAAACACCATCACTTGCTATGTCAATAAAGCACAGGGACATTTGGGGGAAAGGGGGGGGGGGGGGGGGGGGGAAAGCGGATAGACAGTATCGAGGGTACAGTTAACAACGCAACTAATGTTTAGCAACACATTCTGTCTTTTTCATTGGCACAGGAGCGGAGAAACTATGGGGTAACCCGTTTGCTATGAAGTTGAAACTAAGATTACCAGTTTAGCAACACATCTGGCTTTCTCTCACCTCAGCATTGACTGGACAGACTAGCTCTACACAAAACTGAATAAAAGCTGAATTTTGACACACAAATGTCAAAGTGTGAGATAAGACTAAGTGTAAATGTGTTACAGTTAGGTGAGTCATGAATTGAATTCCATACAAACTATAAAACGTTGCTAAATCAATGGCTTAACCCAGGGCTGAATTCAGACTGGATGATGCCCTCAGCTATATAAAGCCCTGAGGCCCCAGCTGTCTTAAATGACACCAGCTAATCTCAGCAAACCATAAACTACATGAGCAGGAAAGAAAATATTTTGAGAAGAAATAAAAATGGTATATAATGCTCTAAATTGCTGTAAAATACAACCCCCCCCCCCCCCCCTAAAAAAATATTTCCAAACTCCCCTTTTTTTTTAAATGTCGCAAATGCAAAATCACGGATAATGACGTATATAAAACTGATTAATGTATTCAATGTAAATAGTCTATACAAAAGCATTTGACTGTGTGAAGCATGAAGAAGTAATCAAACTGTTAGAAAAATTAAACATTGATGGGAAAGATCTACGAATACTAAAGAATATGTATTGGCAGCAAACAGCAGCTATAAGAATTAACAAATGTTTAGGTACATTTCAAAGCATAAAGAGGGGCGTACGACAAGGATGTGTACTGTCACCTGATTTGTTTTCAATATACACTGAATATATAATGAGATCTTTAGTTGATATGCCCGGAATTGTGGTTGGTGGGCACAATATAAACAATTTACGTTATGCTGATGACACAGTCGTGACAGCAACAAGTCAGAAAGAACTACAGGAAATGATAGACATTGTGGTGTTAGAAAGTGGAAGAATGGGCCTCAGTTTGAATAATGGGAAGCCAGAAGTAATGGTAGTATCAAAGAAACGAATTCTTCCTAAATGTGTAATAAAAGTCGATGGTGTTATTTTAGGACAAGTACAGAAATTTATGTATCTGGGCACATGGGTAACACCAGATGGAAGATGCATAACTGAAATTAGAGACAAAATATTACAGGCAAAAACTGCATTTTATAAAATGAAAAACAAATCTTGTGCAATATATCCTTTTCATTGAGAGTTATAAAAAGAATTCTTGCTTGCTACATACATCCAGTTTTAACATATGGCTGTGAATCCTGGACAAACAATTTCTAGAGGCCTCAGAGATGTGGTTTTACAGAAGAATGCTTAGAATACATTGGATGGCCAAAAAGAGCAACCAAGAGGTTTTAAAAGAGGCTGGAGCCCGAAGACAACTTATCACAGACATCAGAAGGAGACAGTCATCATTTTTCGGCTATGTTATGAGAAGAGGGAAAACAGAACATGTGGTGACCACTGGAAAGATCTGTGGAAGGAGGGATAGAGGAAGACAACGAGAGAAGATGTTTGACAGTCTTGTTGCATGGCACGGAGGTGTGTCGGCACACGAACTGATACATACTGCAGGAGATCGCAGATTATGGAGAGGCATGATCGCCCACGCCAGTCGGCAAGGCACCTGATGATGATGAGACTACAACATGCTCCAATAAAATTTAAAAAAAAACGCCTAAAAAAAACATAATATTTAAAAGGGGGGGGGGGGATATTTGAAATGTATTCAAAGAAAATTGTATTTAAAATACATTAACATAAATTTATTGAAGCCTCTAAAGATTGTTAAGCCCTAAACTGTAGCTTATTTAGCTTATGGCTAAATCCAGTAGTGGCTAAACCAGGCTTAAATTCTGTCTCCACAATAAAGGTTATGGAAGTCGCCGTGGTGGAGCGGCTAGACGCTCGACGTTGATCTAAAGGTCGTGGGTTCGCTCCCTGGCGGATCCGGACTTTTTTCAAAAATGACCTTTCGCTCCCAGGTCGACCCAGCCTTGGGTGGGTACTGGGTGCAGTCCCGGGAAGTAAAGGCGGCAGGCGTGATGCTGACCACATCACCCTTTTTTGTGCCGATTGGTCTATAAAATGTAAGTCTAGCCCTATATGACCTATACGCCTAAAGGCGTGGAAAAGGGCCCTTTAATTACAATGAAGGCTGGCTACAGTTTATCACTGTTCTCTTTTGGATTCTTATAGGGTTAGGCCCCAATCTCTTCCACCGTGGAACTCTCATAACAATTATTCGAAAACCTGGACAACAAATTTTTACCCCTCCACCGCCGGGAACGAACCTCAGTACTCGAGGGTCATGGAATTGTTAGCCGCATTCACTAGCCTCTATGCCACTGAGCTACAGAGTTAGACTTGGATGAACAAATGGCTAAATATGACCACACAACGGCTAACTGGTCAATGTTTGAGATTCACCTGCGAGATGCATGAATGAAATACAAGCTGACCGGTGCATACTCTGGGACTTTGTCATCGGCTTCTAAGCGGCTGAACTGCTTTGCTCGTTCAGTCGTTCCACAATACACAGCTCAGGAAATGGCTAATAATATTTTTTGTTCAACTATTGGCTAAACAAATCTCAACGGTTACGCGTAAATTAGGTAATGGTTAAACAAAATGTAAATTTTAGAGGTAAGTGAATCAGTTGTCAAATTTAAACTACTAGTTAAAAATAAAATATAAAGTCAATAAGTAAATATGACGTAATGTTTAGAGCTAAGTAAATCAAAGGCTAAACATGAATGTATTGGTATGTGGCGGGTAAATTCGCTTTACACTAGCGAATGCAATGTGTGCAATTCACAGAGGGAACTACAAACATTAAATCTTAATAAAGGTTTATATTACCCCCAGCCTTGCTGGTCAAATTAGAGGATTTGGGGTTTGCCCACATCTTATTCCCTACTGTTATTTAAATTTGTATATTTAAATGTTCTAAATTACACTAGCTTTTGTTCACTGACACAATTACAGTTAAAACGAAACGTAAGAACATTAAAACTACATTTATTTTGAAAATTCAAATGATAATTAAATGGCCGTGGATAAAATCCGGTTATATAAGGTTAGTGGTCAACTCTGTCCACTTAGCTGTAGCTTAGGTTTCTGTTGTCAACTTCTGACTAAGCTTCAGAAACACATCAGGCAGGCCGAATCTTCCAGTCCAGTCCAGACAATCGGGTATCTGCAGCTAAGCTAGGATTTACTTTTGTAGCTCCCACCTGGAACTACAATCTGAAACTAGAACAATAGAACAGTCCTTATACAAACAGTCAGGAAGGTTCTAACTGGAGACAACAATACCTCCAGTCTTTAAACTGTTACACTACACACATACATATGAAGTAGGATAGTATCAGGTGTTCACATTCTACTGGTATAAAATGGAAATGTATACAGAACGTGGTCCATAATCCTGATGGGGAAATATTTAGGAAACCAGTTTCATGAATACTCTCAAGAACAAGAGTTTACATCACACAAAAAGAAAGGACATTCCTCAGTGTAAATTGTTCTGATGTCTGCACACTAGTACTCCTTTGAAGGGTTAACATGTTTACACACACAGACATACACAGTCATATTTCACAATATTCTCATTTTAACCACATGGGTTCACATCACAAAGAATGAGAAACAGGGAGTGAGTTTACCAAGGCCAGACACTCATAACAGGTGCTTTGCACTGTTTGGAAATAAATGGGATTGACATATCTCCATCAATATACTGGGTGCTGGGATAGATGTCAAAATACAATCATAGACGACAATGGGCTTTCTATCTGTCACAGCATTAACCTAAAATATACAACACTCGCTCCAGTTTAAATCTAAATCCATACATGTGCTAAATCTTCTTCAGTAGAGTTTAGAAGTTGTAAAGGTTGAAATATAATTATTACAATTTTAAGGCCACCTGCTGTAGAACTGAAATGTTTTCCTAGTAATAGGGAAATATATCTACAACATTAATAATTACAAGCATGGGCCAGACATCTCTTCTTCTCTGACAGTGTGAATATTAAATTCATCCCCACTGTGTTCTTCACTTTTCAAGCTCTTAAACCATTCTCAGCATTATCTGGACTAAATCTAAATTAAAGCCATACAGTGATTTATCAAGCTAATATCACCATGAGGTACAAATCAACTTAGTAGGGATTAGGTATAATGAAAATACACTTCATTCCTTATTTAATTGTCCCACTATGCTGGAAACCGGAACTGACCGAGATTTTACATGAGGACATAATTATCACTTAATTAATATAAGTATAATAATTAAAAATACCAATGCACGTTTCTAGTAGCAAATAAACATTAATTATATCATCAAATAGATCATATGTTTGCATACATGTACATACTAGATCATAAACGTGGTTAGTAAGGATGAAGAAATTTATCATGGTTTTTAAGCCATGTGGGCATCAAATTTCAGAATTTAACCTTTGAAATTAATTCAGAGGAATAAGCAGCAATACATCAAATTAAACTTATTCTTTAACTCACCCCTGATAGGGAATTCAAACAGAAAATTGGACCACAGGCTGACTAACAACTTTAGCCTGAACCGGTCAAGTTCTGAATTGAAAAGGGAACAGGAAGTCCTTAAAAAGGAGGAAGTAACTCTTCAGTACCCCTTGCACTACTCATCATCTCATTCGCCTTTTAACTCTTTAATTAATGAATTTATAATATTGCTATAATAAAGCAATAGGTAAAAGGTCAGTTAATATAATGGGCTAGGCAAGTGGCCTTCAACACTGCCTGTATGCCGCTTTTTTTGCCTGTAGCGTCCAGTGTCTTCTACTTCTTCTTTGTGTTTCCTAGCTGTAAACGCTGGCGTTAAGGTCCGGTTGTTGCAGAAAAGCGGCCAACAGGCAACGATGTTCTATTGTGTCCAGACCCGGCTGAAGCCCTTTCAGCTGCTTTGTGCAGTTGTTTTAGTGACTGTTGACGATTTTTTTTCTTTTGTATGTGTAAGTGGAGAAAAGCCCTCTTGCGCCTACCACGACGGCGAAGATTTTTACTGCCGAAGCTTCGTCTCTCCTTAGACCGGCCACAAGCTCACCGTACTTTTCCAGCTTGTACATGTGATTTCTTTTCCATCCGGCACTCGAACGGCACACCAAGCTCCATAACAAGCTGGCTTTTTTTCCGCAGAGTGCGGCACCATGTCTGGTCTCAAGCCGGTCTTCTGGGTGGATTCTGAGTACTTCTCGAAACCAGGCTGGTCGACTGTCAGTCTCTCCCACAGTCAAGTATTGATGAAGCGTTTGCGACCTTGCTGACTTTACCTTTAGAAATCTCAATGTGCATCGTCGGGATACTTCACAAACACTGTCAGTTAGGAACTTGTCAATGGTTAATCCAAATTAAATTAATAGTTAAACACGCCTATATCAGTGTATAAACATGGTGAAATCAGTGGTTAAACACGTCTAAATCAGTATATAAACATGGTGAAATTAGTAGTAAAACCATACAACATTAATGATAAAAATTGAAAGGAACAAATAAAATCTGGTTATAAATTAATTGATAAAAATGACTGAAAAAAGAAGAAACACCCGCCAAATGGCTGTATTCAATGCAACTCCAGCTGTTTCTGGCCGGACAGTTAGACGCTCCAGCTGCCGACAGCAAGGAGGACAGTGACGGCTGAACTAAAAGCCCGAAGTTCTGGCGCTGAAATTCAAAATAATATGTGTGTCATTTATTCGACAAGAGTGTTTACAATGTAGAGACTAAATTGTCCTTGCAAGGGTAGCGTTTTGCAAAATGGATTATAACGCTCATCAATAAAAATATGTCAACAGCTTTCAGAAACGGAGTAGTACAGTGCTCCGTAGAATCTATACTGCTGTGTGTGTATATGGCTTCTATTGACAATACATGGACATGCTGAATAACATCCAATGAAATAGGGGTTTTGTGACGAACATGAACAAAATAAATTGTCAAAATTCGACAGGAATGAGGTAGTACTTTAAGAAACAAATAAGCAGTAGCAATTGCTTGGAGAACTGACAACGGGTGAGTGAGGAGAGATGCACTATAAAACTTAGAGACAACATGAAAATACGATTAGGTAGTACAGAGAAAGTGCTGTGTAAGGCCTGTGTTAATGTGTGCATGCGAAACAATAAGCAGATAAGCTGAGAAACGTTTACTCGTAGCAGTGATTCCAGGATGGAAGCTTGGAACAATAAACAAGATAACCCTTCTTGATACAGAAGAAAACTGTCAACTTGTCAAAGAAATGAGACCTTAAAGCTCTATGAAACAGATGCAAACCGTCAACTTGTCAAAGAAATGAGACCCACAAGCTTTATAATACAGAAGGAATGGATTCCAGAGCATGGTAACATCTGGCAAGACTAATGGAAAAAGAGACAAGGACCGAAACAGAGATAAATACCTGAATGGCGTAGTTATCACATGTGTAGGCAAGAAGAACATTGACCAGATCAGTGATTTTAGTGATCGTGTGAGATAGCAAACCAAGACCACCTACGCCAGATAGTACGGCACATGATGATATCAGTACCGAGAAAACCAAGAGATAGTAAATGGATGGTTTGGCCACAGGGTATAGTCAAGACAAGATGCAGATAATAATAATTTATATTACTACTGTTATTTGTAACTGTTTGTCTGTCAGCATCAGGGCATGGGATGAGTTCTCTGACACCTCTGGTCGCTCGTGCTAGTGTGTCTCCACTTGTCTGTCTCTGACACCTCTGGTCGCTTGTGCTAGTGTGTCTCTACTTGTCTGTCAGCATCAGGGCGTGAGATGAGTTCTCTGACACCTCTGGTCGCTTGTGCTAGTGTGTCTCTACTTGTTTGTCAGCATCAGGGCGTGAGATGAGTTCTCTGACACCTCTGGTCGCTTGTGCTAGTGTGTATCTACTTGTCTGTCAGCATCAGGGCATAAGCTGAGTTCTCTGACACCTCTGGTCGCTTGTGCTTGTGTGTCTCTACTTTTGTCCTGGCTGTGCTGCTTGTCGTGGACCGCCTTCTGTTAGAAACCGTATCGCCGGGACAGTCTACGTACGGGACAGTGTATTCTAGTGGCTAGTGAAATTTATCGCTGGTATTTTCGAAAACTGATTCCTATATCAGCATCGCAAACCGCTCTCGCCGTTGTTTCCTTTGAGTGGTTGATGCACATCATATATCGGTGACCTTGACCCTCAAACCTCCATCCCCTCTCCCATCCCCACACTGTTATTTGATAAAATGTCCCTTCACCCTTTGCATCAGTTCGACAGTAAAAACTCCCAGTTGTCACTGTCACGGGATATTTCGAAAGACATCGTTGTTGTTTATACACTTAATTGTTGACCATACAGTTGAACCTTCCACTACCACTTTTCCTTTTCTTCTCTGTCCCAATTCCTAGACTTGACAGACACAAGGATTGCCGCCTGCTTTTTATGTCATTTCCTTAAAGTTATGATAAGCGATCATTAACGAGACTTCCGGTCAATATAGACGATATCAGAGCCAAATTAACACCCTGAAAGGTCCTAAGCACTTGAAAGATTTGGTGCCTCCGCCCCTTTTTTTCCTTCCATGCATATGTCATTCATAATATAAACAATAATAAACAATAAAATAATTAAACCATAAAACAAAACTGTCAAAGTAAAACATAACGTTGTTGCTGTTGCCACAGCAGGTAAAATATTCATTTGACAGCAGATATAGCACAGCCAATTTTGGAATAAAGGAAAGATATCTCTCGTCTGCCATTCTAGATCCTAATGGAGCATAGGCCGTCAACCAACTTACGCCAATTCGTTCTATCATTCGCTATCACATGCAGCTCTTCCCATGTCCTCCCCACCTTTCTAACTTCCTTCTCCAGCTCCCCTATCTGTGTGTTATTTGGCCTTCCTTTTATTCCTAAGTCCTGTGGGTTTTAGTGTGTCTCTACTTGTTTGTCAGCATCAGGGCGTGAGATGAGTTCTCTGACACCTCTGGTCGCTTGTGCTAGTGTGTCTCTACTTGGCTGTCAGCATCAGGGCGTGAGCTGAGTTCTCTGACACCTCTGGTCGCTTGTGCTAGTGTGTCTCTACTTGTCTGTCAGCATCAGGGCGTGAGATGAGTTCTCTGACACCTCTGGTCGCTTGTGCTTGTGTGTCTCTACTTGTCTGTCAGCATCAGGGCATGAGATGAGTTCTCTGACACCTCTGGTCGCTTGTGCTTGTGTGTCTTTACTTGCCTGTCAGCATCAGGGCATAAGCTGAGTTCTCTGACACCCCTGGTCGCTTGTGCTTGTGTGTCTCTACTTGTCTGTCAGCATCAGGGCGTGAGATGAGTTCTCTGACACCTCTGGTCGCTTGTGCTAGTGTATCTCTACTTGTCTGTCAGCATCAGGGCGTGAGATGAGTTCTCTGACACCCCTGGTCGCTTGTGCTAGTGTGTCTCTACTTGTCTGTCAGCATCAGGGCGTGAGATGAGTTCTCTGACACCTCTGGTCGCTTGTGCTAGTGTGTCTCTACTTGTTTTTCATGCATCAGGGCGTGAGATGAGTTCTCTGACACCTCTGGTCGCTTGTGCTAGTGTGTCTCTACTTGTCTGTCAGCATCAGGGCGTGAGATGAGTTCTCTGACACCTCTGGTCGCTTGTGCTAGTGTATCTCTACTTGACTGTCAGCATCAGGGCGTGAGATGAGTTCTCTGACACCTCTGGTCGCTTGTGCTAGTGTGTCTCTGCTTGTTTGTCAGCATCAGGGCGTGAGATGAGTTCTCTGACACCTCTGGTCGCTTGTGCTAGTGTGTCTCTACTTGTCTGTCAGCATCAGGGCATAAGCTGAGTTCTCTGACACCTCTGGTCGCTTGTGCTTGTGTGTCTCTACTTGTCTGTCAGCATCAGGGCGTGAGATGAGTTCTCTGACACCTCTGGTCGCTTGTGCTAGTGTGTCTCTACTTGTTTGTCAGCATCAGGGCGTGAGATGAGTTCTCTGACACCTCTGGTCGCTTGTGCTAGTGTGTCTCTACTTGTCTGTCAGCATCAGGGCGTGAGATGAGTTCTCTGACACCTCTGGTCGCTTGTGCTAGTGTATCTCTACTTGTCTGTCAGCATCAGGGCGTGAGATGAGTTCTCTGACACCTCTGGTCGCTTGTGCTAGTGTGTCTCTACTTGTTTGTCAGCATCAGGGCGTGAGATGAGTTCTCTGACACCTCTGGTCGCTTGTGCTAGTGTGTCTCTACTTGTCTGTCAGCATCAGGGCATAAGCTGAGTTCTCTGACACCTCTGGTCGCTTGTGCTTGTGTGTCTCTACTTTTGTCCTGGCTGTGCTGCTTGTCGTGGACCACCTTCTGTTAGAAACCGTATCGCCGGGACAGTCTACGTACGGGACTGTGTATTCTAGTGGCTAGTGAAATTTACCGCTGGTATTTTCGAAAACTGATTCCTATATCAGCATCGCAAACCGCTCTCGCTGTTGTTTCCTTTGAGTGGTTGATGCACATCATATATCGGTGACCTTGACCCTCAAACCTCCATCCCCTCTACCATCCCCACACTGTTATTTGATAAAATGTCCCTTCACCCTTTGCATCAGTTCGACAGTAAAAACTCCCAGTTGTCACTGTCACGGGATATTTCGAAAGACATCGTTGTTGTTTATACACTTAATTGTTGACCATACAGTTGAACCTTCCACTACCACTTTTCCTTTTCTTCTCTGTCCCAATTCCTAGACTTGACAGACACAAGGATTGCCGCCTGCTTTTTATGTCATTTCCTTAAAGTTATGATAAGCGATCATTAACGAGACTTCCGGTCAATATAGACGATATCAGAGCCAAATTAACACCCTGAAAGGTCCTAAGCACTTGAAAGATTTGGTGCCTCCGCCCCTTTTTTCCTTCCATGCATATGTCATTCATAATATAAACAATAATAAACAATAAAATAATTAAACCATAAAACAAAACTGTCAAAGTAAAACATAACGTTGTTGCTGTTGCCACAGCAGGTAAAATATTCATTTGACAGCAGATATAGCACAGCCAATTTTGGAATAAAGGAAAGATATCTCTCGTCTGCCATTCTAGATCCTAATGGAGCATAGGCCGTCAACCAACTTACGCCAATTCGTTCTATCATTCGCTATCACATGCAGCTCTTCCCATGTCCTCCCCACCTTTCTAACTTCCTTCTCCAGCTCCCCTATCTGTGTGTTATTTGGCCTTCCTTTTATTCTTAAGTCCTGTGGGTTTTAGTGTGTCTCTACTTGTTTGTCAGCATCAGGGCGTGAGATGAGTTCTCTGACACCTCTGGTCGCTTGTGCTAGTGTGTCTCTACTTGGCTGTCAGCATCAGGGCGTGAGCTGAGTTCTCTGACACCTCTGGTCGCTTGTGCTAGTGTGTCTCTACTTGTCTGTCAGCATCAGGGCGTGAGATGAGTTCTCTGACACCTCTGGTCGCTTGTGCTTGTGTGTCTCTACTTGTCTGTCAGCATCAGGGCATGAGATGAGTTCTCTGACACCTCTGGTCGCTTGTGCTTGTGTGTCTTTACTTGCCTGTCAGCATCAGGGCATAAGCTGAGTTCTCTGACACCCCTGGTCGCTTGTGCTTGTGTGTCTCTACTTGTCTGTCAGCATCAGGGCGTGAGATGAGTTCTCTGACACCTCTGGTCGCTTGTGCTAGTGTATCTCTACTTGTCTGTCAGCATCAGGGCGTGAGATGAGTTCTCTGACACCCCTGGTCGCTTGTGCTAGTGTGTCTCTACTTGTCTGTCAGCATCAGGGCGTGAGATGAGTTCTCTGACACCTCTGGTCGCTTGTGCTAGTGTGTCTCTACTTGTTTTTCATGCATCAGGGCGTGAGATGAGTTCTCTGACACCTCTGGTCGCTTGTGCTAGTGTGTCTCTACTTGTCTGTCAGCATCAGGGCGTGAGATGAGTTCTCTGACACCTCTGGTCGCTTGTGCTAGTGTATCTCTACTTGACTGTCAGCATCAGGGCGTGAGATGAGTTCTCTGACACCTCTGGTCGCTTGTGCTAGTGTGTCTCTGCTTGTTTGTCAGCATCAGGGCGTGAGATGAGTTCTCTGACACCTCTGGTCGCTTGTGCTAGTGTGTCTCTACTTGTCTGTCAGCATCAGGGCATAAGCTGAGTTCTCTGACACCTCTGGTCGCTTGTGCTTGTGTGTCTCTACTTGTCTGTCAGCATCAGGGCGTGAGATGAGTTCTCTGACACCTCTGGTCGCTTGTGCTAGTGTGTCTCTACTTGTTTGTCAGCATCAGGGCGTGAGATGAGTTCTCTGACACCTCTGGTCGCTTGTGCTAGTGTGTCTCTACTTGTCTGTCAGCATCAGGGCGTGAGATGAGTTCTCTGACACCTCTGGTCGCTTGTGCTAGTGTATCTCTACTTGTCTGTCAGCATCAGGGCGTGAGATGAGTTCTCTGACACCTCTGGTCGCTTGTGCTAGTGTGTCTCTACTTGTTTGTCAGCATCAGGGCGTGAGATGAGTTCTCTGACACCTCTGGTCGCTTGTGCTAGTGTGTCTCTACTTGTCTGTCAGCATCAGGGCATAAGCTGAGTTCTCTGACACCTCTGGTCGCTTGTGCTTGTGTGTCTCTACTTTTGTCCTGGCTGTGCTGCTTGTCGTGGACCACCTTCTGTTAGAAACCGTATCGCCGGGACAGTCTACGTACGGGACTGTGTATTCTAGTGGCTAGTGAAATTTACCGCTGGTATTTTCGAAAACTGATTCCTATATCAGCATCGCAAACCGCTCTCGCCGTTGTTTCCTTTGAGTGGTTGATGCACATCATATATCGGTGACCTTGACCCTCAAACCTCCATCCCCTCTCCCATCCCCACACTGTTATTTGATAAAATGTCCCTTCACCCTTTGCATCAGTTCGACAGTAAAAACTCCCAGTTGTCACTGTCACGGGATATTTCGAAAGACATCGTTGTTGTTTATACACTTAATTGTTGACCATACAGTTGAACCTTCCACTACCACTTTTCCTTTTCTTCTCTGTCCCAATTCCTAGACTTGACAGACACAAGGATTGCCGCCTGCTTTTTATGTCATTTCCTTAAAGTTATGATAAGCGATCATTAACGAGACTTCCGGTCAATATAGACGATATCAGAGCCAAATTAACACCCTGAAAGGTCCTAAGCACTTGAAAGATTTGGTGCCTCCGCCCCTTTTTTCCTTCCATGCATATGTCATTCATAATATAAACAATAATAAACAATAAAATAATTAAACCATAAAACAAAACTGTCAAAGTAAAACATAACGTTGTTGCTGTTGCCACAGCAGGTAAAATATTCATTTGACAGCAGATATAGCACAGCCAATTTTGGAATAAAGGAAAGATATCTCTCGTCTGCCATTCTAGATCCTAATGGAGCATAGGCCGTCAACCAACTTACGCCAATTCGTTCTATCATTCGCTATCACATGCAGCTCTTCCCATGTCCTCCCCACCTTTCTAACTTCCTTCTCCAGCTCCCTTATCTGTGTGTTATTTGGCCTTCCTTTTATTTCTAAGTCCTGTGGGTTCTAGTGCAAAGATATTCTAGTTATATTGTTCTCAGGGTGTGTCATATCCAACAACAGCGTCTTTTCTTCATTTTTTTGGTCCACTGGAACTTGCTTAGTTCTTACCAAAAGCTCTACATTAGTGATTCTATCATACCATGTAATTCCCTCTATTATGCGCAGGCACCAGTTGATGAATGTCTGTAGTTTATTAGTAATTGCCGTAGTTGTTCTCCATGTTTTCGTCCCATACAAAAGTAGAGATTTGACATTAGAATTAAAACATTTAAAATTTATCTTTTCTTGTACATTCTTTGGAACTCCACAAATTCCTTAGTGCTACGAAAGCTCCTATGGCCTTTTGTATTCTTATTTTATTATCTCTTTTAGTTCCCCATCTCTATCTAGATTACTGCCCAGATAGGTGTATGACTCCAAGTTTTATAGTGGGGTGCCATTAAGAGAAAGGACATTAATTTTTGTTTGATTTATTCTCATTTTCGTTGTCTTTTTATTATGGATTTTCAGACCTAGGTGCTGTGATTTAGGATCGAGTATATCTAATCTATCTTGCATCTGATTCCGTGAATGGGATAGAAGAGAAATATTGTCAGCGAATTTGAGATCATCAAGCTGTTTTGTACGGGTCCACTGAATTCGATTCCTGGTGTTAGCAACTACTGTCTTCATAATCCAATCTATAAAACAAAACGGTATTTGTCAAAGTTAAACAAAACGCTGCTGCTGTTACCACAGTATGTGGAGTAAGGAGAAGGCGGAGGATAGCTACTGACCAAAACCAGTTAGACAGAAAAGATCCCAAATTGTTTTTGTCATAATGCACTGGAATGCAGAGGGAGTCAGCAGTAAGCAGGCTGGCTACAGCAAAAAGTTGGAGCTGGAAAACATCCTCTATGAAAAGCATGTCAGTGTATGCTGCATCCAAGAGACCCATTTGCAGGCAGATCAGATATTTAAAGTGAGAGGCTACCAGTGCTTTAGATCTGATAGACAAGGCAGGCAGAAAGGAGGAGTACTTACCCTTGTTAAAATAGTATCCATCCATGCGAGAAAATGTCTTATATGGATGAAGCTGAGTACCAACTACTGCAGCTTAAGACAGACAAAGTGGAATTAGACCTCCTCAACTACTACTGTCCCAATGACAAATCGTTAAGCCTCAGCTCTGTGCCGGTACCAGATACCAACTTTATTGCAGTTGGAGACTTCAACAGTCACAGAGCTAGGGCTATAACCGTCTCGCCAATAGGGGCGAAGAAGTGGAAACATGGCAAGACGACCACTCTCTGATCCTTATCAATGCCCCCTCAGATACTCCTACCTTCTACTCCAGAAGGTGGCAGACAACGTCAGCCCCAGATCTTGCCTTCTCTACCCCAGATATATATGGAATGATAAGTAGAGAGGTGGGAGACCAGCTGGGGGGCAGTGACCATCGCCCGATTTTTCTTACTGTCCAGAATGCATCAGTTAATACAGGCCCAGTCATCACAAGATGGAACTATAAGAAGGCCAACTGGGGCCTGGACAGACACAGGACAAGCACATTGTTGTCTGCTCTCAAGGTACAAAATAGGGATATTAATGCTATAGTGCACGATTTCAATAGAAGTATTTTTCAAGCTGCAAAAGAAGCAATCACCAGAGGTTGTCGACACAACTACAGACCGTACTGGTCCAGCACACTCCAGGAATGTCAGGAAACAATGAATCAGGCTAGAAAGGATGCAGAATCCCAACCTTCACCTGACAACCACATCAAATGGAAAAAGGCTGTAGCAGTGTTCCAGAGAACTAAACTTGAAGAAAAACGGAAAAGCTGGAGAAAAAAAACAGCAACTCTAAACCTTGATAAAGATGGCAAGAAACTCTGGAGATTAGCCAAATCACTCAATGAAGAGAGTTTCTCTCCTAGACAAACAGTCACACTAATGTCACAGCATAGAAGACAAAGTCACCTACCTACCTGTCACAAGCTGTAGAGGATGCCTTCCAAGAGAAGAAAAAGGTCATGGAGGTATGGGTTGACTTCAAACAAGCTTCAGACAAAGTCTGGAAAGATGGTCTCATTGCAAAACTGAAGAGAAATTGAATCCAAGGAAACGTGCTAAAATGGATCCAATCCTTCTTACGCAGCAGGTAAACTAGATTCAGTCTTGATGGCCAGCAGAGCAGAAAAGTGTTACTTCGGCAAGGAGTACCACAGTGAGGAGTTATCTCTCCAACTCTCTTTCTTGTTTATATAAATGATCTGGTGAAAGACCTCCCTACGGGAGTGAAAGCTGCCCTGTATGCAGATGATCTGGCACTCTGGTGTACCGATGAACACACCACAGTGGCAAATATAAGAATGCAGCGAGCAGCAGATCTCTTGATTACATTGGCAGAAAAATAGCATGTTGCCATCAACACAGACAAAACACCCACAACACTTTTCTCTCTTTCCCCCAGGGACAAAGCTGCTAGTATTCCCCTAGGAACATCATTGCTAAATGAAGAAAGCTTCCCCACTTATCTTGGAGTAACATTTGATAAAAGGCTCACATGGAGCAAACATATAGAAAATGTAGAAGGGAAGGCCAGGATACGACTAGGCCTACTTAGAAAACTGGCAGGTACAGGATGGGGAGCGAATGGAAAAACCCTAAAGAAAGTTTATAATGGAGCGATAAGACCCCACTTGGAGTTTGGTGCAACAGCATGGTCAACAGCTGCTAATTCCCACCTACAATCGTTAGACAGAGTGCAAAATCAAGCTCTTAGACTCATCACAGGATCCATGAAAACTGCACTAATCCTGAAGATGCAGAAAATAACTGCAATGCAAACATTGTCCTATAGAAGAGACACTAAAACTATGATTCAGATGGAGAAGTTTAATAGTATGCAGTCACACCCAATGAATGCAGGGTTAGATGATCTGGCATTGGGGCGCCTCAAACGTAGCAGCTTTGTCCATCGGGGAAATTGACTTAGAAGACAGTATCAAGCTGATCTACCTATTAGAACAACACCGCTGAAACCTACCCTATACCCTGTACCTTGGAAGCAAGTCAGTGATACAATACAGATAATGACTTCAGTTAATGGCTTCACAACTGGAGATGGGTCCAATGATCTTCAAAAACGAACAGCTGCTCTTAGCATGATTCACGAAAACTATCCCGAACAGTCATGGATACATGTTTACACAGAAGGATCAGCAACCAGTGAGGTTACAAATAGGGGTACTGCAGTCTTTATTACATACCCAGGCAACCACCGCCACACAAAGTGGATACCCACTGGTAAATTCTGTTCCAACTACACAGCAGAGATCGTAGCACTAGAGCAGGCTGCCGAAATGTTACACAACACCAGTTCTGACTGCCACCAAGTGCTCATATTCACAGAAGCGCTATCAGTGCTTCAAGCCCTCAAGAGTGGCAGTTTTGCAGCTAGCTGTTCTCATGTAGTATGAACTTGGCAAGGTGGCTGCCCAAAAGCGTACTGTACTCCAGTGGCTGCCATCATACCGTGGTATACCAGGAAACGAAACCGCAAATAAACTTGCTAAGAAAGGGACAGAATGTGACCAGGAAGAGAATGCAGTAACTTACCATGAGAAGAAAAGAGCCATCCAGGCTATTAGAAGTGAACAGAGTCTGCCCAGAGATTAGAAGTGAACAGAGTCTGGCCAGAGATGACTACCACTTACTTGACCGGCATGGGCAGGTGATTGTCCTACGTCTCAGGACAGGACATAACAAACTTAACCAGCATATGCACAGGCTTCGTCTAAGTAGTTCACCTGTGTGCCCTTGTGGGCAATGTGTGCAGACTACAGAACATGTCCTGCAAGACTGTCCCTTGTTCATCCCATTAAGAAGGGAATACTGGCCCGGTGAGTCACCACTGTACACAAAGTTGTATGGGACTAAAAAGGAACTCATAAAACAGTCACGTTTATCAAAAGAACCTGTCTGTCGGTGTAAATCAGAAAGCGAACACAAGAAGAAGAAGAAGGGTGCAGTTTGGCAAGATATCCTTCTCTCTCGTCTGCTGGTATTTCTTCGGTCTCCCAGACTTTACTAAATATTCTGTATATCAATTCCGTTGAAGTGTTTACGTTGGTCCTAACGGCTTCTGCTGGGATAACATATGTAAATGTCATTTTTATTTCCTTCAGAAAATTGAAATCTTTTTTAATTCCCCCTTTAGATAGTATCTCATAGTTAATATCCAGTTCCATTTCTAAAGGCTGGATATCTGGAGGACCCTCTAGGGATTATTTATTTAGAAGTATTCCAAAATGTTTAGCTTATCTGTCTAATTGATCTTTGGTGTTAATGAGTACCTTTCCTGGACTATTTTTGATTGATCCATTTAGCTGTCCATATTTACCTACCAATTTCCTTGTGTTACTGTAAAGGACTCTGAAAGTCCTTTTGTTGGTGCTGTCCCCGCTTCTTCTGCTAGGTCGTCTAGATATTTCCTTTTATTTGCCCTTATTTGTCTCCTAACTTACTTATTAGCTTCTGTGTATTCTTCCTGAGCTCTAGCTCTTGCAGCTCCAGCTCTGGTAGCTCTTTTTTTTTGCTTAAAAAAAGACTTTGAGAGGATTGCTATACAGAAGATTGTCCTGGACAGTGAAAAAACAATTTGTAAAATCGCCGCCTTGTAGTTAGTGACTTGAAAAAAAAAACGTGGTCTCTAGTCATAAAAAAATATGCTAGCTAAGGTGCCTGACTTGACGAGAACAAATTATCAATATGGGGTTTTAAAACTGGAAATACAAAATCTTAATGTCACATGAGAACTGGAAATATGGCGGAAAACAATGGTGTCCAGTTATAACTGGAAATATGGCCGAGGACAATGGTGTCCAGCTATAACTGGAAATATGGCCGAGGACAATGGTTAAGGATGTAGTGGTCATAATAATGTCAGCTTCAAGCCAAATGGAGCAACAATGGAAAATGTCTGACACCAGGGTAAGGATTTGTGACCAGTGAAGGGTGGTCGTGTACAATACTTCAAGGATAAGCAGCTTGCAAAAGGAAATAGTGGGACAAAAGAAGTAATGCCTTAAGCTTACTGTGGCATTGCAGGCATTGCAGACTCCTGCACTCAAGCTCCTAGGCTCCTGCTAGTGGGGCCAGCATACCTAATTGGCCCCTCTCCTACTACTTTCAAAATCTGATTCCAAACATTCAACATTAAATAAATTCTAGCTCTTGCTTCTTTCCAGCAATATTTTTTGCTTCTTTTCTAGTCTCTCCCTTTTGTGACTGGTCTTCGGCTATTTATTCTAATGCTTTCTAAAATTGTAGGGAAAGATTCCAAAATGATTGCTGTTCCCATAACACGTGCCTCTTATCGTGGATCAGAGAGGGATTTCAGAAAGCTGTCTTTTCCAATACGACCTTAAGGAAAAGGAAATCTTCAAGGCTATTTAACATGTATATGGATCACGAAATGGAGGCACCACGAAAGGAGGAGGAACCTAGTGCCATTGTAACGCATGGGTTCGCTGGGCATTTTAGTGTGCTTATAGGTCCGACACTGACGATAGGCAGGCTTACTGTTTTAGTGTAGGCAAGTTTTTTGCTTCCGACAATAGTTTGCCGTTGCACTGTCCTCCTTGTAGACTAAAATGGTATAGTCCGTCGCCCAGCCACTAAGTCAGGTGCATGGCACCACACTGTGAGATGCTGATTTAATTGCCTTCAATTTCTTGCACAATTTAACAAAACCTTTCCGGTGTCAAATGATACAGGGAAACAATACTAAAAGGCTACAATAATTGTGTATTTGTGTGTGGGGGCGAAGGGGTTGCGGTGGGGAGAGCGTGTGATCTCTCTCTCCCCTCCCTCTCTCTCCCATCCCTCTCTCTCTCCTCCCTCTTTACCCTCCTGTGCTTCTCTGACGTATCTTGTTTTGTCCTACTTTTGAGGCCACAAAGTATCGCAGAGAGGAGTTAGGTATAGTTTCCTTCTTTTGCTAGTTGCATAGCTTGTGTTAATATCATAGTGCGTTTTTGTAGCGTTCTTTGACTCTGTCCACCCACTTCTTTCTTGGTCGGCCTCCTGTTTTGCAGCTAGCTGTTCTCATGTAGTATGACTTGTTGTGTTCCATTCTGACCAGATGACCAAACCATTTGATTCTTTGCTGTACCGTAAAATCATTCATCAGAACTGTACTTACTGTTGTTCTTAGTTCTTTGTTGATGACAATTCTTTTTGTTTTTCAGACCGCATTTCTTATATATATCAGAGAGTATGTAACTTTGCGTTTATTATTTTCTCCAGGACTGCGTACCTGCAACAAAACCGTGTTGGGCTGACACATTTTTAAGAAGACTTTGTAATTTAATTATCTATAGAAACAAACTTACCGTTGGAGATTATAACAATCTCCTTAGAGCTGACAGTAGAAATGTCTTTGGTCGCGGAGCAGACATATTTCCCAGCGTCTTTCGGCTGAAAGTTGCCCAATTGGATGGTCCGTTCAGTTTCCCGGGTGATGGTCTTGCCGTCCTTGGCCCACGAAATCTGGACACTAGGTTCAGCAACACACGTGAGAGATAAACGTGACCCCGTAGGTACAGTTGTTGAGCTGGCATTTATACTGGGAGTTGAGACATATGTGTCACCTGTGAGTAGATAAATTGTAGATCTATCTATCTATCTATCTATCTATCTATCTATCTATCTATCTATCTATCTATCTATCTATCTATCTATCTATCTATCTATCTATC